>VZRJ01012357.1:1124616-1250518 GCA_013397565.1 Ptilonorhynchus violaceus | reverse complement strand
TGTAGTCGGGCGGGGCGGAGCGAGCGGCGGCAGCGCGGAAGGAGGCGCGGCCGGCGCGGGACCCGTCTCCGCCCGCGGTTCGCACTTCCCGCTTCCTCGATTCCCAGGGAGGTCTTCCCTGGAGCGGGGAGGCTCCGGCAGGGCCCGCGCTCGGCGCACCGTGCCCCAGAGCGGAGAGCGGGCCCCGAGCCGACAGCGCCCCCTGGCGGGAGCGCGGCGGCCGGGAAAGGACAACCCGCTGGGAAAGGGATCGGACGTGGATCGGGATATCCCACCGCCCTTCCCGCTCTCCCTGAGCAACCCGGGCTGGTGCAAGGTGTCCCCGCCCATGGCGGGGGGCTGGAACCCGATGATCTTTAATGTCCCTTCCAACCCAACTCGTTCTGTGACCTGAGAAGTGCCTGCACAACGCTGCTCCCTTACAGTGTTCCCATTCTCCTGTTAATAGGGGAAATAACCTGCCCAGATAATGTATAAACCATTTTGTCTTGCAATAAACAATGTAACAGTTAAAAAGTGGTTTTTATTATGCTATTCACCAGGAACTGTAGTGGTAGGACAAGGAATAATGGATACAAGTCGAAGGAGGGGAAATTCAGATCAGATATTAGGAAGAAATTCTTTACTGTGAGTGTGGTGAGACACTGGAACAGGTTGCCCAGAAAGGCTGTGGATACCCTATCCCTAACAGTGTCCAGGGACCTGTTGGAAAAGATCTTGAGGAACCTTATATAACAGGAGGTGTCTCTGTGCGTGTCAGTGGGGTTGGGACTAGGTGGTCTTTAATGTCCCTTCCAACCCCTTAACATTCCATGATTCTGTGACAATATTGCCTAGTTGCCTTCAAGTACACTTACTTTAGGTTTTATTTTCGTTTTCACTTGGCTACTGTGATAGAAGAATGGAAATGAGTAGTGGGTTTTTACCGAAAATAGATTTCCACTCTGTGGGTTTTTGCTCTTGCTTGGCAAAAAAAAGTGAAAAACATAGATCAAATCGGAGGTGCCTTGTCTTGTTTCCAAAATGTCTCATAAAAAGTGAAAAGCGTGTCATCTGTTTTCCAAGTAGAAACACCAAGTTCTATTCTAGCATGAAACAAAATTTTTCTGTTTTATAAAAGCAGAAAATGCCACTTATTTCGCAGCACTGCGGAACCATCTCAGGTTCTTTTGATAAAGGGAAGTGATGAAAATAATTTGTCCCTGTTGCGTGGGGGGTTTCATACATTTTTGAGCTAGGAGTGCTTTTCTTAGATGTAAAGATCACACCTTGGCCATCAACGCTCTTTCAAACCCATAGAAAGTTCGCTCCATTTTCTATCTTGGTAGGCACCAACGAGTCCCAGCTTTCCCTCAGAGTCCAAAAGCCGATTTGGCACATCACACACAGATCGTGGACTACAGGTTCAGCATTTTCACACGCCTGCTGTGGCTGTCGGTCTGTTTCTACCTGCACCTTAACCACCTCTGGAAAGAGAACAGAGGTGGTTCACTCTGCTGCAATCTGCGTTTGCTGAGTGGGACGTGCGGTGTAATGCAGGTATCAGTAGAGTCATTTGGAATGGATGTTAAACTTGGAAAGCTAAAGCAGCAAGCAGTTTTCAGCTTAGGTAAGTGTTGTGATTCTCTGGTGATCACAAAGTAAATGAAGTTTGCATATCTTCCCCGCTTTAAGAAAGACATGTTTGTGTTCTCAACCCTCAGAGCAACTCCACCGTAGCCTCCTACTCATCTGCTCTCGCTGAGCTCAGGGGTGGCTCTCAGATTGTTTGCCAGTGTTTAAAAACATTATGACCTGAGGAGGAATCAGAAACTCACTCTTATCGGCAGAGCTTTATCTTTGTTTTGTTAATTTCAAAAGTGCTTATGTTAACATCTAAGAGCAGTGGAAAAGCAAGACAAACCCAGCAGTTTTCAGTTCTAGTATTTTTTTCTTTTTCAGTTCTTGGGTTTCTTCTTTTCTATTTCATACTCCCTTCTTGCCCACACCTTTTTTTGTTACCATCTCTGTAATTTACTGACCAGCTGGGTGTTTGGTTTGGTTTGTTTGTTGGGGGTTTTGCCACAATCTTTAAAGGCACGTTGCCTTTCTAATCCCTTTTCACAACGTTCCTACCGCTGTGACCTCACTCGCTGCACTTCCTTGTGGCAGGAATCCAAAAAAGCTTAGGAAATCCCTCACCAAGCGTTTCTCTACCGAGCCTCCTCCATTGCCTTGTTGCACAAGGCAGCTCACCTCACCCATCAGACAAGCAGCTCTTTCTTGCCTCTGATAAGGCAAATTACGAGCTGCAAGAGTCATCCATGGCTCATGCTGCTCCAAATATGACTGCACACTGATAAAGGCACTATCAAACCTTTCATCACTGAAGCAGCGCTTGTTTTTGCACTCACCACGAAGACTTCTCCTCACCATTTCCTTTTTTCCTCGTCAGCATGTGAAAATTCAACTGAGGCTTTAAATGCTTTCTTGGCAAAGTTACATTTTCAATATACCACAACTATAATTATTTTCACTATTAGCTGAGAATACCACATAAAAATGCGATTCTGACAAGACCTGAGGATCCTCATGTCTCTGTAAGATCCCTGGAGACTCCATACTTGTCTTTATTGTAACTAGCTCGTCAGTAGATTGCAGCAATTTCGATGACAAAGTAACATGCAGATGTCACACTTTCATTTCAGTCTCCTGGATCTGTGTGTAATTACCCAGACAAGTATCACAAGCATTTGTTACATCTTCATCACATTTTTTTCTTTCTTTTTTTTTTTTTTTTTGACTCACAACTTTTGATAACCAGGTCACAGCCACAAGCTCTGCTACAAATTAAAAGATCAAGATTTCCATGGAAAGTGTGAGGCATTAAAGAAATATTTTCTACACAGACCTTCACAGAAATGAAACTACAAGGAAGCTTTCCCTGCCAGGTTCTCAGAAACACTTGCTTCTGATGGATGTTTCCTCTTATGTAATTTCAATTCTATATGAACATTTGTATCAATCACATAAGGGATTTTTTTTTCACCTATTTGCATTTATAAAGCAGAATTATTAAATACACCAGAAGAGCTGTTTCTGTCCCAGTTGGGTGTATGTAGGTAGCACTTAAATGATATATGAGGCATGTTGGGAAAACACATGCATGTTCTGGTTTATTTCCTGCTATTGGTAACAAACATTATGACAGGCACACTATTCTTATTTCAAAACAGACCATTTTTCTTTATTTCCCAAGCACCAAGTCCACTGCAGTCAGTACGAAAGCTTCCATTGATTTCAATGGGATTTCAATCAAGCCCTAACACAGCCTGTGAAACGCTTTTCAGATTTATAGATCTGCTCCTAAAAACCAAATTAAAAAAAAAAAAAGGAAATAATTCTGACAGGAGAGAAAAATTAATGAATTAATGCTAAGCTGAGCCTTAAACAGCTGTGTGTCAGGAGGAGCACACAACACAGCCCTTTCAATGGCAAATAAGACAGCCCCATGCTGGCAGAGAGCAGATAAACCAAAAAAAGAGAAGGTTTAGGTGCTCGTTATTTTTCAGACATATTTTGACAATTGATGTCTTGCTCAGGCACAGGGAACTGAGAGTCCCTCTGCAGTCTGGCAATTTGTGGCATACCCCTTTCAGCAGCAACTACCACTTTGGGCAAGATGATCAGTGTGAAGTTTTCTTGAAAATGTGCCAGTTATGGGATGGAGAGATCATCCTTAGTGTTTCTTGACTATATACAACCTGTGCACACTGACTATGTACAGCCTCTCACATTATATTATGGTGTCTCTGTTGGTCTCTGCCTTGGGGGGAAAAAACAAACAAAAAAAACCCCACAGCTTATGTGATGGGTCCTAGGGAAATAAAGGCTGTTAACACATTTTACCAGCAGTATCAGTTTCTGAGTTCAGTGGAAGGTGTCACAGCACAAGCAGAAATCATCTGCCTGAAGAGGAACAATCCTTGCCATCCTCCACCGGCAGAAGCTCTGTTGTGAACAAAGGAAATTCCAGCTAATCCCCACCAAGAGAGCAGGAGCATGCTCTTGCCAGGGGCCAGCACAGTGCCTGTGGAGAAGAGAAGCACACAGGCACCACAGAGCCAGGGAACAGCGGGGTAGATGTGAGCTGCTGATCAAAGCCAAGCACAGGCACTCCAGGGATGTCTGTCCTTTCCCTGTACTGTCCCATACAGCTGTTTTGCAGGGTGCAACAAAAATACAGAGTCAAATCAGATTGTATTCTCCTGAAATGAACAAAAGAGTCACACCACAGTCTGCTCCTGGTACCCCTGGGTGCATATGCAAAAACTCAGCTTAATAATTTGCATTTAGGGTACACGGCATAGCTTTACAAAAGGCTCAAGTGTGTCCCTGCTTCTGTCCACAGCAAGGCTGTATTCCTCCTCCCCAGCCTTACAAAGAGAACAGGACCCAGAACTGTGTGAAGCTGTTTAAAATAAAAATATATTTTCAAACCAGCTCCCTCTCTGTCTGAACACCATCACCAGCAAGATATTCAGAGCATGATGACCACAGGAGTATATCCACTGAAATTTTTCCAGTTTCCCCACTTGTCATCCCATTCCCTGCATCATCTGTGCCTGGTGTGAGGGCCTTGAGTACACTAATTTGCTATAATTAACATGACCAGCCTCACCCAGGCTCCCATAAAACCAGTGCCCTTTTGTCCACAAGCTCTATTTAAGCTCAGAGCTTAAAGTTCACTCCATACCTGCCCTCTGTTGTGTATGTCCTGTCTCCTTTCTCTGCCATGTTCCTCCCTCATAAATTATTGAACAGGATTATCCCAAGGTCTCTGTCACTGGGTTCCCACGTATGAGAACAGCTCAGTATTTGGCCCATGGGAAGGGAAGACAAGACACCCCTGCAGAGCCGCGTTCCCTGGGCCAGAGCCCCGGCTGAGCACGCTCTGGGTGCTCCGTCACATCAGTCAGGCACACAAAGCAGTGTCCTGAGCCCTAAGGGCTGCAGGGTGGGCGGTGTGTGTACCCTGTAAAACAGGACACACATTTTGCTCATCTGGGTTTGGGTTTACAGCACCGACACGAAGCACAATTCTTTCAGCGTAATTGCCCTACAAGCATTTTTGTGGCAGGTGATAGGGGTTAATCCTTCTAACTGTGGGCATGACCAGACTATTCTGTCCCATAAGCCAATATCAAAAGGAACTCATGTTAAAGAATATCACTTATTGCCTGGTATTCGTTAGTAACCTCATTTGGGTTGTTTTTGGGGCCTTTGGTCAGCCAGTCTCATTTATCTGGATGACACCGGGCCAGTGCAAGCAACAGAAGGGAGTCTCTGAAAATGTGTTCAGTGCCTTACAGAACCAGCCCCCTGGAGCTGCACAGGCTGTTTCACCAGTGCTGTTTTCCAGCCTGGCATTACCTGCCCACAGCTGGGACAATGGAAATGGGAAGATCACCCAGCAACAGGTGCTTATAGGGCAGCATTTGGAAATACACACAAAAGCCCCAGTTTTATTAATCCAAAAGGGAGAAGCAAGGCAGCATGTAAATTTTCTGCTGTTTCATCATGTTTTCTTATTTGACTTGCTCCATTATCTCCCAGTAATCTGCTGCCGAGCCTCCGCCTCCACTCGGGTGTGCAATCTCTTGCAAGATCTCTAAAAGCGCCCCATTTATCAAATAAGTGCTTCTTGACTAAAAGCAAAAAGCAAACTCCAGACTTCCCAGAGCAGATTTGGTTTATTTTATCGGTAAGTATTTAATTTCTTTCTCAGCATGTATTCAGAGAGTATGTGAGAGTTGGTGAAAACTTTGGTTCCAGTAAAATAAGGTACATAATAGTAGGCATCAAGTAACATTTTCAGAGAATCTGCCAAAGCCTTTGAGCTTTAATCTTAAACCCAATTTTCCCTTTCCAGTTGTTTAGCTGAGAATGCAAATAAAAAGGTGTGTTGGATATAAAAGCACGAGAACTTTTGTTATTTGAAAAAAAAGAAAGTGGAAAGTATTTTGATGTTACCTGATGCCAATAGGATTCTCTCAGTAGTGAGAAACATTTTTTAAAGGGGTATTATTAATCTATTTATGTATAAAGTTTAGGAAATACTTGGGAGTTTTTCATAATAAGAGCAAATATAGTGAAAACTTTCATTCCTGCTAGGCTTTAAGCAGGTCAGTGTAACAGCAGAAACGTGCCTGTAACTGAGAGCCATCCATGCAACAAAACATTCTGGTTTGATTTCTCCAAAATGAAAATAAAAACCTCAGCATGAACAGCTCTCACCCTGTGGAGCCAGCTGTAATTGGCCTAGAGGTGGAGCCAGTCCTCTGCAGGGCTGAACACAGAGGAACAATGTTTTCTGAGCAATAATGCAGGAAAACTGAAAAATAGTAATAATGTAAGTCAGGGATTCACTTGAATAACGGCTATATGGGTGTGATACATCCTCACCAGCCGAGCAGCAGGCTACTGGAAGGTTTACTCTATATTTGTGATAGCCACAAGGGAATTTCTCAGGGGAAAATGTGGGAAGGGAGGCTGAGGTGGGAAGGAAGAATCATTGCAGGAATGAAAATCATACATAAGGGAGAAAACAAGTAGCAGCTCCCTTACAGAGCAATGCTTTGCTGCCCTACCATACAGAGCCCTGCTCCTGATTACTGTCTCACACAAGGTTTTAGGTGTTAAGCAGCAGTTCTCTGCTATTTCAAAAACAGGCCTTTCTAGGACTGTTTAATCAGATGGTAGGAAAGCTTTCTTTGTCATATCTTTCATTGGCTTTCACATCTAAGACGTTCTGGAAAATGATTTGCACAGCACTTATCTGGGCTGGCGTGGCCTACCATCGTGCAGCGACAAAGGAGTGGGTGCCCAGTCTTTGTTCTGCATCAGATATCGGATATCGACTCCCTCACTCTTTGTATTTTCTCAGAAAATGGAAAAACAGCATCCATAGTTCCTCCTGCTGGAAGATAATGCATGAATTCATCACATCTTCAGTTTTAAACTGGATTGTATTTCCAAGGTTATAAAAGAGGAGATACTGGTGCATTAAAACTTTTTTTCCCTGTAAGCTGTCACAGTGGGGAAGGCTTTAAAGAGAATCTATCAAATGGGTTTTTTGTCTGCTTTCAATTCAGTACTTTCAAAGGAAGGTCCACCCATGTGTTCTGTGGCATCTGGTGCCACTTCCCACTTTCTATTCTGCATTGTCCAGGTGTCCAGAATTGACACCTGCTCCAAAATCTCTACCGGCCAAACTCATGTCCTCTCTGTAAAATACTTCAGGGTGAAAGGAATTACACACGTGCAAGAGGTTTTACAGACAAAGCTGAACACAGAAATAACAAATGCAAGGGATTTTTATGTGTTGTTATTCAAGGATCAAAGGCACAGAGATGCCAGCCCCTACCCCTCGTGATTACTGCTCTTCCCAGCTCAGCAAGTGGCCTTATCTTAATCAAACTTCGCTATCAGCAAGCACTCCAGCCTCATCCTCTTCAGCCTGTCCAGAGATTTGGCATTATTCACCACCCACAATCTTGTCTTGCCTGGCTTCTTTGCTCAGTATTCTCTAATTTTCTTCCTACTTCTTCAATTATTTCTTCCCTTCAGCCTCTCTTCCCCCGCCCATGTTGTGTTTGTGTCCCCGGCTTAACTTTCTCTCCTCCCTTCCTTTCTGGCAGTAACACAACCTCAGCATATCAAAAACCTCAAAGGCAGCTTTAACTCTCCCTCCAGACTCACTACCTTATCTCCTTCCCTTTCCTCCTCCCTTGGGCACAGTCCCATCATCCCACCTGGGTGCTGCCCTGCCTCGGGCCTCTGTGTCCCACATCCTGCCCTCCCTGGAAAGTGGTTCAGGTAACATTTTGGCACCCACCCTCTCCTACTCCCCCAAAGGCGCAAGTCCCCCGAGCAGATTTTTTCCTCTGTTACAGTGGCCTATTTTTTTCTCTTCCCCTCAACAGACGTGTTTATGTTCCCCTCTTATCCCTCAAACCAACCATGTCACCAAACCATCTCAGACTCCTCTTGAGCTTCTGGACCCTCTTCCCCATTGCATCAAACAGCAGCTTCGCTCTCAAGGTCCTTTATGATCCAGTTCTTGTCTTTAGTTAAGTGTCAGGAAACCAACTCCGTCCTCTAATCCATTCAGGATAAAAGCTCTTATCTCCCACTTGTTAAAACACTCACTTAGGCACCTTTGTGCTTTTTCCCAGGCAGCCATAAGTATCTGTGAAACTATCCTCATTATCCTTATAATTCTCCTGTGGCATTACGTCAATGAAACCCTTAAGTGTTCGGCTGTGGGTTTGCTGAAACCCTGTGACTCAGAGTGGCTCAGATGTCCTTCTGCCTCCCTCCCTGTCTGGATCCATTCACCAGTTCAGTCCCATAGTGAGGTCTTTGAAGGACAGACATCGCCTTTCTCCTCCACAGCCCCCACCGCAGTGGGGTCCTGATCCCTGACCAGCTGCTGTATTACAACAGTAGGAGAGTAAATCAATTCATAGTTTTTTCCCATCAAAATAATGCTTCAAGGTGGTTTTCTTTTCCTAATAGCAGACTTGTCCCAAATTTGCCACAGCCTGCAGGAATTTAGATGCAAATAGCACATTTAACATTGCATAATAAAAGGAAGCAATGGACTAGCAAGAGCATTGATGAGCATTATTGAAGACTAATTCTGACTTCATGCCAGAATGAAAGACAAAATAAATATGGAATTCCTGGCAGCATACCAGCAGAGAAGTGATAAGAACAGGCAAAAGCATTCCTAGCAGTTTTTTATATGTACCATATTTTAAACTCACACCTTTGCTTCTATCAACTATTCGTAGAACTGGTAGAACTTATCAGGATATAAGAATAGAAGAAGGAGGCTTTTAAAGGAGCCTAGGACTAAAGCACCTTTTAAATGTCATTGTCTGATGTTACAAAAAATATCAAATCCCATCCCATTTTTTGACTTTTCCGTCGTAATAAGTACCATTAGGAGATCGTGCTTCAGGTCAATTAGTTTCTCTGCTCTTGCCACTCCATCTTGCAAGCTGCTCCTTCCCTGCTTCGAGACTGATTCACCAGGGCAGATTCTATTCCTAAATCAGAGACCTATCCACTTGGCTCCATAGATGTCTCTCTTGAAGTGAAAGCAGAATTCAAAGAAAATACTCTTTTATATTCATGTGGTCAAAACCGTTCTGTTTTGCTGTTAGACAACAATTTCTAAGCCATAAATCTTTACCAAGACAACTTTTCCTGGCAGAATGATAGTGGCAGCAGAGCTAGTACAGCATTCCTAATTCCAGACGCTACCAGCTTGACATATGCCTAAATCTAGAACAGAGTAAGCTTTTAAATAGCTTAATTCACTGCTGCAGTTTCTTTGATAAATATCAGCTGAAAATGTCACACAGGTTCAAAATCACGGTGGAGATGCTACAAAGCAACACAGTGAATGGAAAACAATGCAGGAGGAAATGTAAACAAAATAAGCTTTATTTACAATAAATTATAGTAAACAATAATAAATCACTTCTCTTTAAGTGCATTCGTTAGTGTGGCTTAAGGCATGTGGAAATTTTGCTGCAAAACTCGCTGCTGCAATGCACAATTAAGAAAAGCACAGGGGTTACCTACTGCTACAGCAAAAAAATCTCAGCTGAATCTGGCCAACTTTCAGAGTTGTCTTCAAGCATTCTCTAACGAGGGGCAATGAGAATTACCATATTGTAGGTGAGCTTTAATCTGCTGCTTTGTAAAAGAAGTTAACTACTATGTGAAAAAACAAACAAACAAAAGAAAACCCACAAAAAAACCTAAATAAATAAATTACTATGGAGGAACTAACTGAATTAGACAAAGCAAATGAAACACTTAGTAATCTTAAATAACGAACTTAAATAAAAGAGGCAGCAAGTAGCCTGTCATATGTGTTACTTTCACAGAGAGGAATTACTTTACTTTCTCTTTAAATGTTTCTTCTGTAAATGAAATAGGTAGAGGAAAGCCCATATGACAATAATAAGGAGAATTAGGTCAGCTTCTGAACTCATCCGTCAGTGAAATGCAGCACATCTCCACTCATACAATTCCAAAACCATTTAAAGTGTTTTTAAGTCAATCTTCCTTCACCCACCTTTCTTTTTGCCAGAGGCCAGAAATAGCACCTCATAATTTATCTTCCATGTCAAGCTTTGCAACAGCTGCCCCCTTCTGAGCCACTGGACTCAGTTTGCTGCATCTGCTTTCAATATACACGCTGGAACCACATTTTCTCTGTTGCATTCACCTGTCAAATGTGGTTTAGGAGAACACGCTTCAGATACTGCTAAGAAATGCTACATCCACAAGGCTTGGAGCTTAGAATTCAGAGTGTTTGTGAACTGTCTTGAAAAACTGATGGAACTTCATCTCATTGCAGTGAACTAAAGCTGCTGATTTATGGGTTGGATGCCAGAGACAAGATGGCTGGTGATTTCAAAATTTATAAAGTTAGAAGTTGCCTCAAAATTTCCACCTAAATAAATGCTGAAAGCTTCCACGTTCTTTTCCCAATCATCCTTCATTACAGTCTGGGACACTTACCTCAGATAATTAAGGAGTTCCTGGAGCTTTTCTTGGTCCCCAGGTCAGGGTGTGAACCCCCTACACGTGCTGGCTCTGTGAAGATAAGGCTCGGGCATGAAAAGCCCTGTCTCTCTCCATCTTTCCATGAAGTCTCTCTGGCTTTTCACATCGCCCTAGCGGAATTCAGCCCGATCCGGTAGGAACAACACTGGTGGAAAGGACCACAACACTCACACCATTTATTATCTGTTGTAGGAATCTATTGGAAACACATGCCCAGTCCCAGGGCCCTGCCCTACCAAGCACCAGAGAAGAGAGTAATCTAGCAATAAATCTCTGCTCTGCACAATTTACTGAGCAGATGTTGGACAGGATAAAAGGGACAATCCAGACAACGGGAGAAGTCTCCTGAAGTTGAACCTCACCATGCCAGGTTATTTATCTGTTTCCACACACTCCCTGCTCTGAAGACAGAGATTCACAATTCCTGTATGAATGTGCACGGTAAGCCCCAAGTAAATGGCAAATGGCAAATGGCACACGGCAGTTCAAACCCCTTTTTGTTGGTATCTGCTTCTTCATCTTTCAAAAAGTAGAAGCAGCAGCCGGTCTGAGCTGGAATGCAACCAGCTTTGTGCTGAAAAGGGAAGAATTCCCTTTGAGAGGTCAGTCTCCAACCTCAGCTTTGTTCAGCACCACCTCCTGAATAGCAAGAATTATGTTTGAAAGGTATGTCCCTTTGAGCAGCTCCTGAATAGGGAAAACTATAGGAGATTGCACATTTTAACAGAGAGGATGTGCTCTTCCCCATTTACTGATCCAATGCTCGAAGAGCTCAGAAATCACCTCCTGCAGGTGCCAGGCTTTGAGAACAAAACAAAACAAAAAAAGGAAAATGGATGTTCTGGTAACTATGGAGAGGCTAAAAAAACCCGTTTTTCTAGGTCACTGAAAGCAGGCAAAACACAGAAAATGTTTTCTATTGCCACTCCGCTCTCCGCTGTGCTCCCCGCAAACATAAATAGTTCTGTGATTCATTGCAAAGCTGCTCTTCTCTTGCTGAATCTTGAAAGGGAATATAATTGCTTTTTCCACACACCAGTAATGATGACAGAGACCAAGATGCCTTTTTGACACAAAATGATGTGTCATTCATTAAAATTACTACTGCCTGAGTGGGAAGTTTTTAGCAAAAGTGTCATCTTCTCAGAACATGCATTGAAAGGAAGTCAGATAAGTAGAAGTTTTCTCCTCTTACTTTTGCACAACACATCAAACTAGTTTGCAGCTTAACAAAACCTGTCTGCATGTTCTCATAGGAGTTGTGGGTTTGTTAAAATACCAGCTCAAAGTTGGTATTAAAAAATTAATTCCCTGTTACTCGAAGCGTGACCAAATCGGTTCCTAGCGAAATATTTCATCTTCTATAGTTCTTCGCTTTCTAAGTGTATAGATTTAGCTAACTTTGAATAAATGTATACCATCTGTTACAGCACTGCAATCAGCAAATGGAAAGCTGTATTAGGCTTAAGGGACATGTTTTCAGTGGTGAAGGTAAGCAACCAGGAGACGTGGCCAGTGAAGGAAGCTGTGCACTCTGTTGCCAGCATCACCACGCAGTACCTGGGTGATGCACTCTGGCTTGTGATGCAGCGGGCCTTTCCAGCTTTAAAAACTTGCAGAAGTTCTCCCCACCACTGCCTGGCATCCAGTATCAGCAACGGAGCTGCCAGACCTCGATGGCCTTCGCTCCAAGGGAACTCGTAGCACACGAGCTCTGGTGCAACGAAAACAATGGTACGCCCTTGGTCAACAGCAATTTGTTGTGTGTCTGTGGGCTCATTCCCTGCTGGAACCCGGTGCCTATCACACAGGGGAGCAGGGCTGGGAGACAAAGGTGAGACATGCCCTTTGTTTTGAAAGCAGAGTTAGAGGCAGAGTGACACCCCTCTGCCTGCGATGCACCTCGCTGCACGGCCGACGCAACACATCAATTGCTGATGCTATCGGAGGAAATAGCAGTGCCAGCCCCACGGGAAATATGTCAGCAAAACAATGGATTCAAATAAACAGTGGCAGAAGGAGCATAGCAATATTGATTCATGGCTTTTTGTCCTCTGTCCTTTTGAGATGGTCCCTTTCCAGCACTCGAGCTGCTGTGATAAATACCTCGCTCCCCCACTCCTGCACGCTTGACTACTGAGAATAGACTTTGTGTGATTTTTTTTTTGAGCAGGGAGGAAAAAATAAAGTTAAAAAAAAGCCGTTAAAAAAAGACACCTACACTTTGTAGTGATGCTGGTTTTGGGCCATTAGCTTGCCCTGCAGTATCAAGCATTGCTTTGAACTTCTCCCCTAATACAACAATGGCTGATTTGTATCAAGGTGCTTCTCAGTAAAAGCAAGGCATTTGAGAAAAACACTGCATTATGTGTCATTAAAAAAAGAGGTTAGCAGTAGAAATACATCAAAGGAAACAAGATCAAAATTACTACAAAGTGAGCAATTGAAGCAAGTGGAAAAGTCCTTCCCATTCAGACAGGTCACCTATTCAAGTCCAACCTGAATCAAAAGTGAAAATGAGTCTTCTGTAGCTTTAGAAAAAACTAGACAAGGGGTCTCTCTACTGAGTGTACATTTGATAGACAGCCCCATTGCAAAATCAGCTGCTGTAAATTTTAGCAAAGGACAATGCAAGGTTGTAGGTTTGGATAATTCAAATTATTTGTAATAAAAAATATTATGCTATTTTTTTGAATAAACACCACTACCAGAAGGACATTTTTGCCACCTAACTATAAAAACACAGAAAAAAATGTGCGAGTGGTGTTTGCTAGCTCCTGGTTTGTGAATGGATAAGAGTGAGGCCAAAGCCCAGGCGGTGTCTGAGGGCTGTGAGTCTTCAAAAAACCCCGTGGTGAGGGTCACAACCACATGGGATTATCAGCTACCAGCAGAAGTGCCATCTCCTGCTTTCCTATACCAGCTTCCTCCAGGCAGGCACAACTTGCCTCAGGGCTTGCAGACAAACAGAGAGAGAGTCACCAATGCCAAAATTAAACATTTGAGGAATACCAAGAAAGCTTTAACTCCTGTCCTCCAGCACCCCTAATGCCCTGGCAGAGCAGTGCTGCCAGTTCAAGTCCTGCCTGTCCCCCAGACAAGACAATTTGTCTTCAAAGTGGAGACAGCAAAGAGATATTGCTGACCCAATCCCTGTGCCCTGAGTGCACTGCTCAACCACTGCGTAGGTACAGGAAGAGAAAAAAACCCTTGCAAACCTAAGGAACTGTTTGTGCTGACCTCAGGTTACTCTGGCTGGCACTGATCTTATGGCAGGACAGTCCTTCCTGCTCACTCTGAAGGCACAACTCACTAAAATGCCCTCCTTGAGCTCTAGGGTTCATGGCCCACAGCACAGTTCTTGGGCAGGAACATGGGGTTTTAGTGAGCTGGTGCTGTTCTGCTAAGTGGTTTACAAGTGCTTATTCCCCTCCTCCAACCCTGCTTGTCCTTTTCCACTGCTATAAAAATGTTAGCATGACTGCCTCTGATGAATTTCAGGAGTTTCAACACATAATTTCAAAGCAGAAGTCATTAGCAAGTATCTATCTGATCACTGACAGCTGAAGCAGTGAGAAGAGCTATCATTTAATAACAGTTAAGGTTAAATATATTCCTGTAGTTTGTCATCTTTCGCTTTCCCTAAATGCACGAGTTCAGGCAGTAAACTCTGAAGAGAAGGACGGTGTGAATTACGTTGTGTGGCAGATACAACCACCAGCAGCCAGCTTGAACATCAGACCAATCCAAAACAGGAGTCTGACAAACAATTCCAGGGGATCTTCACACGACATTAAAGTCCTCATAATACCATCCTTTCATGGGTGTGATGTATTGGAGGCAGCTCTCGGGCAGTCCTTTACAGCCCAGCTGCCACTACAGTGATATATTCACTGTGTGCTAAGGAAATGAAACAGGAATTATGCACAATGCATCATTCCGTTGGGCAGGGATTCTGCAGCACCCCTGTTGCTTCAAGATAAAACAGGATCCTTAGTGCCTTATCGATGTGGAATAGGACAGGATGTTTCATTTGGAAGGGACCCACCATGACCAGCTGGTCCAGCTTCGTGCAGGTGCAACAGAGCCGGCAAATGAGGAGGCACAGACCCAGGAAGACAAAGATCCGTTTAGAAACCCACACTTCGTGTCACAAAATAACAGCCTGTGCCTTTCCCAGTTATACTCCCAGAAAGTTCACTTTACCAAACTCACCCACCAGAACAAGCATGTTTCTTCCCTGCTCCAAGCTCTGCTCCATTCCCTATTCTAAGGATGAAGCTGGGAGAGTAAAGAGGGGCCACTACTCCCTGATTCAGAGCCTTCCACATCCTGGGCTGGTTGGAGCAGCTTTTGGATGCTCCAGCTCATTCCCTTTCAGTGAAATAACTGAGGTCCCTCATACCAGTATGAATGTGGACTATTAAACATTAATCTATAACTCAACATGGCTTTTGCAGGAGAATGCCAGTGCACAATAACAAAGCAAAAATAACAGCTCTGTCTGTCACCTCTGCAGCAGCAGGCAGCTTTTCAGTCCAGGTTTCCTGGGCAGGCATTTATAGCAGCACAAACCAGGTGGAAATCATCACTGTTCTGATCTGGTGACATTTTACATCCACTCTGGACCAGAGAAAATCGCTATTAAGAGGTAAAGAGAGGCAAATATGTAGCACAGTCCCCTTAAGACAAACATTTGGCAGCAAATAGTTTCCATCTTCACCATCACATACCTGCAAGTAAAATTAGTCTGCCTGGACAAATGTGATTGTGAAATGCTCTGGTGGGCTGACAGGAGAGAGGAATTGGTTTAGATTTTAACAAGCACCCATCTATGGCACAGAGCAGGTGATAATCCCAGCTCCAGCCTGCACAGCCCTTCCCACGGCAGCTCACCTTTTGCAGGTTTTCTCCCTCCCTGGGGAGCAGGGGAGGCGAACTCCCTCTTCCCAACAAATTTGCATCTGTCATTCAGAATCCATGTTTTCTTATTACAGAGCTGACAAAGTGACAGCAATAATTAATCTTACTGTGTACAGAGCTGATTGATATCAAGAAGAATTAAACTATTGTAATCAAGTTAGTCTGTTGCAGATGTGTGAAGTGCTACAGTTTATCAAATTCTGCAGGTGCACGATTTGATTCTGCACAACAAGGGAGGACAACACTGACGAGACAGCAGAGAGCCAGCAATATCATGCAGGACTTCATGAATGCCTTTTTTAGCTCTTAAAAAGTGCCACACTTGTCAGCTGTACAAAAGATGCCATGACATGTTAAAGCATGTCATATCAAAATTGTCAAAGGATGCTGCACGCTGGCTCCTTGGGGATGTGCTCTGTGTCCAAATCAACATGTGCCTGCACTGGCTTCTTGTGAGACACCAGAACCTCAGCAGCTCCTGAAATCAAATAACGGGAGTAAAAGTGCAGATCTCTGAAGGTGTGAAAAGATGCTGCTGAGGGGGATGTGGAAATAGAAGCAAAGCTCAACAAGGACAATTATCTCTGTCAAAGGCTTTTGGTGATCGATGTCAGCTGCTCTCACTGTCAGAGCTGGGAAAACCACAACATGAATATTTGATTAAATTAGGCCAACCTGAAGCCTCCGCCAGAGCAAGTGATGTTACAGGTTTTCTGTGAGAGGGCAGGGTGTCTCCTTCACAATGGATTACATCTTTGTCTTGCTTCACCTGTTTCTCTTTCCTCTTCAGCTGAAATGCTTTTAGAACTGCTAACAAAAGGCCCAGCTGGGCAGTGCCAGGGATATCTGGCACCCTGCGCCAGCTCAGCCCCCTCCACACCACGATCCCCACAAACCTGAGCTGCAATTACTGCAAATGGGCTGGGGGCACACTCGGCTGAGCTGATCCAGCAATTGAATGCCTGGAAGATCAGGCAGCCCTGCTCTTCACCCCACCTCTCCTCCCCAGTTTAGGTTTGTGCATCCCTGCCCCTTTTCTTGGGGCTGGCCCTTCCATTACCCCCTAACCTCCTTCGAGCTGATTCCATGCACGAAACAGGCAGATATCAAACCTGGGGGACAAAACAAGAGGAGCTTCCAATGCCACAGCCAGTATGAAGCCAAGGGACAAGAACATCAGTGATGATGCCAGGAGGGGGAAATGCTCTGGCAAAACTGTGGAATTGGCTATCAGACCTCTATTTGATGCACCTCAGGCAGCTGAACAGCCTGGAGATTGTCTACCCAGAACTTACTAACCCCTTGGTGTTTATTCCCTTTTCTCTCATGATGCCCTACATCTAAGCTAGATGATCAATGCCCTGTACTCCATCCTGCTCTTCCTTGCCTTTGGAGAGCTGAGCTGCTCTGCACTCCCTTAGGCACTATGTGCTGTCAACAAACCAAGCTGGATGTTTGCTTGCAGAGCCTAACCTGGAGGGAATGGCTCATTTTCATCGGCAGCCTGGTCTATTGTTCAACACAGATCCTACACCTGAGAGATGTAACTCAACCTGTCCACTCAGACTCTGTTTCAAAGACTCTGCTCCAGAATAACCAGTCTTTTCTGGCAGATGCCACCAGAATGGGAATCCTTTGGTACATCAAGCAACTCCACAGAGCATCCTGCCGAGCAGTCACCTCCCCCTGCCCCAAACATGCCTCCACAGGGAGGGACAGGTCCACCTATCCTGCTGAACATCTTCTCTCACATCATGGAAATATATCTTTCATCCACTGAGGCAATGAAAGCAAGCAGGAGAGGGTCAGCTAGGAAACTGGATGTTTCCTCCCTAAGGAAAATCTGTTAGGACTGGAAGAGACTTTCTAGGTTGCTAAGACTCACCCCTGCCATCACAAACAGCTTTTCCCTGTAAAATGGCACATAAACTCAGCAAACTCTCTCCTTAAACTAATTAAGCCTGTTGCAAGGCCACACTCCCCTAATGCCCAAAAGCTCTCTGTCAGTTCCCAGCCTCTGGTCCTTTTGCAGCTGGTTTATAATCATCTTCTCTGTTTACCTTCTATCAACTCCATTGACTGACTCCTTGACCTCACATTATTTAGTGTTTCGTTGTGTTCCTTCGTGTTCCAGCACTAACAAAAGGGAGTGCACACGCAGGAGAACACAACAAGAGCAATTGGAAGAATCATACAGCTTTAAACAATTATGAAGGGGTGAGGCAAAAGGCAGAGAATGTTCAGCCCACAGCTGAACACTGCAGTTTTCCACATGGTAAATAAACAGAGAAGGACTAGAAAACGGGACCTCTGAATTTGAAACGAAACAAGATTCTTCCTGCAAATGGAACAGCATTAATGACATCACACAATGGCCACTTCTGTGTCAGAGTTGTGTTAATGGGGCTAAACAAACACAGCTGGGGAACCAGCTTGAGGGGAAGAAGGAAGACTCAAGAAAAAGGAACTCAGTTGTTGGAAAGAGCCAAGTAGGCAAATTTACTGTTATTGGAATAACATGGTAGAAGGCACCAAGCTGTCCTTGTAAATGAGAGGTAGGAAGTTATGCTTCCTCTGCTCTGCAGAGGTTGAAAATGAACATGAAGAGTTCATGTCTTGCCTCTAAGCAAGCAAGAGCTTTTAGGGTCGTCTGATTCTGTGGGAGAAGGACCAAGGTTCAGGAGCTGGGTGGGGCCAGCCAGAAACATGCTGGACTACAAAAACCAGCATGTCCCTGCAGCAAACAAGGCTACTCCTTTTCAGTGATTTTGTCTTGTAAAGAAAGCCATTCCCTATTAATTCCTCTCCAATTAATAGCACCCCTCTCCCCAAAATTACCAGAATGGACAGAACAGAAGAGCAGTTAAAGAGAGAGCTCTTAAAATAGATCACCTTCATTCCTGTGAAACTCTCAGGTTTATCTTTCTTGGCTTTCAAGACACTCGTTTGCAACACCACCTCTTTTAATAACCAAGATTCAAAGTTTCCAAAGCCTTTCATGAAAAATCTCCTAAAAGCTGTCACATAATTGCATCACGTAATGGCTTTTCAGAGAACATCCTGAACTCAGGCCATGGAAAACATCTTCACAGGCAGTGAGCAAAGAGGTAACTTAACAAAGAATCATTATAGGAACAATTAGGCTTTCAGCTGCTAACATCAAAGAGTTTATTTACTGGTTACAGGGCTGGAAAATAGACCAGAAAGTGTTATAAAATGTTCCAGCTCATCTGAGAGCAAGCACAAAAGCTTCATGGGCAGTTGTATCACCCTTTCTTTCTAAGCTGAAAGCAAATAAAAGCCTTGTGATGAATTCTGTGAGTTCAAACCTACAAGAAGCTGGGGTCTCTGACCACAGTGCATTTAACAATCTACAGAGATGTGACTTGGTTGAGAGAAGTTCTCGGGAACAAGTCAAACCTTTTTCCTTTCTCTGTTTAAAAAAGTTTGTGTGTTTTTAAAGTTGCATTGAAAAACTTAAAGATTGATTTTTTTTAATTTAAACCCACAAAACTTAGGTTTTAGTAGTTGCAAAATATTTTTTCCATATTTTTCCTCAAATGAAAACTGAAACAATCCACAACAAATGGTATTATGGATGCAGTTTCCATTTTTGTCAAAGCTTTTTGCCACTGGAAATTCTGGCAAAGATGTTTTGTTGTTGCTGGCACTCCTGCTCCTTTGTAAAATTCAGGTGAATCACTAGAGACAAGCAGAAGCAACTCTCTTTATTGCACTATACAGTAGTTTCTTGTTTTGTTTGAAGGTCCTGCTGGTTTGCACCAACACAAGAAGTTCAGGAG
Organism: Ptilonorhynchus violaceus; assembly: GCA_013397565.1. Lineage (NCBI taxonomy): Eukaryota > Metazoa > Chordata > Aves > Passeriformes > Ptilonorhynchidae > Ptilonorhynchus > Ptilonorhynchus violaceus. Next base: position 1,231,163 of record VZRJ01012357.1, on the reverse strand, counting down.
TGAAGTGAGCAGGGGATGTGACCTTACTCATTCCCAGCAGTAGGAGCTGACATGTTTTTTTTCTGGTAAAAGAATGCTAGGCCTTTCATTTTCACATTTTCAGAACAACATATTGTGTTCTATGTCAAAGACATGCCTGGGCCAACGCAATCCTTTTTAGCTTTTTTATTTTACACTTCTGTGGGAAGATGAAAAAAGTTGGGGGGATCAACCCACAAGCATTTTCCTCACACATTCCTCGTTCACTCAGCAAACCAAAAAATCAATTCTCCATCCGTTTCTAGTGCTCAGGGTCGCTAAAAGTGAAACACATTCTTTTTCAGTAAGTCACTCCTAATAAAAGGCACAAAACTCTGTGGGCAAATGCCTTTTGTGTAGATCTGGAGACACACAAATTGAAATGAAACTAGTGTCCAGCATTTCTTTCTCTCCATAGAAGACAAATATTGAAGGGGAATTGTTTTGTAGAAGTTAGTGGATGTGTGGGTTAAATTGTTCAACAGGTTCTATGATGGTTTTGCTATCTCTTCAGCATAAGTAACATTTTACCATAGCAATTTCTTTACAGAGAGGTATTGGACGTGTTTCAATGAAATATTTTGCTAATCATTGCTATTATGAGGTTAGTTTAATAAACAGCTCATAGCAGATGAACGGTTCTGCTCTCAATGTCCAATTTTCTTTGAATCCTCTCTTCACAGAAGGGGCCCTTCTATTCACGTAGAGAGAGGGGGAGGCAGCAGAGTGAGCAGGTTCCTTGCTGATCTAACATTTTCTTCTCTGTAGGTACTCAATCCCCAGTATGTCTCTGCAATAAAAAAGTCTAAGTCTTTACGCAGCACCTATCAGCACGGTGGGGAGGGGACAGTTTGATTTTTCACCACAGGGATCCTCTTGCATCCATCACAGCACAATTTAATAGTGATGCTAAAAACAAAGCAAAGCTTTTCACCATGTAGAAAAAGAGAGAACTCGCTCATCTCCTGCTTCAGCCCTCACCCTTTGTGCAACCAAACAAGGTGACTGAGTCCCTCTCACCTCTCCAGAACCCAGGGTTGGTTCATTTGCAAGGGTTTGGAAACTATTTCCACTGTTTTCTCACAGCTGGACAGGGTGGAAGAGCTCTTCCAGCACATCTGGCCCAGCCACCACAAGCACCTCCTTCCCCCATCATGTCGCATCCCTCATGGCCACGCAGCTCCCAGCATAAGCAATACAACCACTGTTTTGTATTTTTCCTACTCACAGTTTCAGGAGATGAAGCACCTGCACAACCACAGGTTTTTGCAGAGCTGCAGTGGTGCCACATCCTGTGCCGGTGTCCTGAAGGCAGCGTGCCTGCTGCTGCAGCGAGAGGATGCTCATAGGACGGAGATGTGGCATTAACAGCCACTACACCTCCCACTGCCAGATAAACCCAGCTCTGCCCCCTCTGCCTGTCTCTCCTTTTGCTCTGGAAGCAGCTCTGGTGCAGCCCAGCTCTTATTTTTGTGTTTGGAAGGTTGATCATTGCCAGCATTACTGTGGAGCAGCGAGCCAGGTCTTGGAGCTGCACACACGGATCGAGAGCTGCAGAACCTGAGGCTGCCACACGAACTGTTCAGAGCCAGCCTACAGAGCCCTCCCTCCACAAAGGCTCAGGGGCAGCATCCAAACACATTCCCTCCATTTGGGGGTTACATAAATACTTCCAGGAGTAATTATCTCATGCCTCCTCATATTGGGAGGTGTAGAGCTGGCATGGGAAATTAATCCTGGAAGTGTGAGCAGAGATTTACAGGGCGGGAGGAGACTTTGGTCAGATTTCTTGCTTTAGTGCAGTCCACAATGTGTTCACCCTGTAGCTCACTCACTGTAGGACACCACTGCAGCTGTACAAAGACATGGCTTTTCCTTGCCCATGGGCACACACACACACACACACTGAGGATGAAGCTGGAGTTGTAACTCCATGATAAGGCTTTGTCACAGCTGTCACCAGCTCAGGGAAAAGAGTTGTGAAACTCCTCTTCCATTTTGAGCTAACCACTGAGCGGTGTGTTAATTTTCTGGGTCAGCATCCCAGGATTTTCCTTTTCCTAGCATGCTGTTCAGTACTCTCCACTCTTTGACATCAGTGTCGATTCCTATAGCTAGAGAGTGCTTAATCCTCTCTGAAGTAATTTCTTTCTTCTTTTATGACTGCAGCCCTGGACAGTCTGTTGTGCTTCAACCCCGGCTCTACATTTAACTCAACCATCTTGTTCGTTCTTCCTCTCATCTACAGCTTGGCTAAAAGCAAGAAATTGCAGCCATTAATAAAATACCAGGAAGAAAGTCAAATTGTACAACACTCTTTTAGGGAAATTCCAGCACCTGCAACGTTCCCCATTCTGTTTGGGAAGGGTTTGCATATGGCTTACTGCTCGGAGGTGAAATGTGAGAGTCAAAAAGGTGTGACCTTAGGAACACGACAAATGGGATAGGGTTTGAAACAGTGGTGAGAGAGCAGTAAAATCACTCTGGTCACAGGGAGTTGCCTCAGCCTCTTGCCCTAAGTTGAGGTCTTGCTTCTGCAAATCAGGTGGCAGCAGATGCTATGGGCACATACAGAGATTTTACTCCCAGGGTACAGATTCCCCAGAACGCTTTCCAGCAAAGCTTGCCTGCCACTGTACAGTCCTGCTCAAGAAAAACCAGTTCAACATGGCATTTGTCATCACTTCCAAATCAAGAAAATTCCATTTGTCTACATTCAGATGCCTCAGCACTGTACATAACTCATTGTTTCCTGTGTCAGTTCTGACACCCTTTCCAAGATGAGCACACTCTCGTTTTGTTATATCTGCACGAGGCAGACACAACACAACAAAGAAGAAGAACATGAATTAGGGCTGCCTGGCTCTGACATTGATTGAATCCTCAGCTATTTGACGTGGATACACCCTTCACCATCTCATCCACACAACAAGAAATGGCCACAATTCACAGCAATCACAACCCTGGAATGTCTTATGCAGAAGAATGAGGTATCTTTGGGTTTTGTCTCAGTACCCATCTTCAACATTTCTACACTTTATTTAATTCTGTTTTGTTTGTGTTCAGCAGAGGCATCTTTTCTTGAGGCACAGAGAGTGTTTTGGGGCAGAAAAGGACAGATTTTCCAGATATCTGTGCCTAAAATGAACCATCTACCTACGAGCAAATGCCCATGAATACAAATAATCTGATCTTCAGAAGTGCAGTAGATTCAGATAATTTTTAATGACCCAGCGACAAAAGGTGCCAATTCTCTCTCTTCAGTTGGGTTTCTACATATGACATCTGTATTTTCTCTTTCACTGGAGTGCAGACAACTGAGAGGCTCCAGGTTTAGCCTTTGAAATGTTGGTACAGCTGTGGGGTGACAGCTCACAGAGCACACACGCAACACAAATGTTCAGAGAAGTCTAAGTTCACAAAAGCCTAATGTGCTGGAGAAGTTCATCAGCAGTCTTTAAACTTTTAAAAAATTTCAATCTGCTCTATTTTATACCTTTCTCTTGGTGACAGCAAAACCTCATGTAAATCTGCTGTGTGTTCCCAGCAATAAAAGGGGCTCATGCAGAGGTTGGCAGCAAATAATGAATTTCACATTGAGCTTTGAGACTTAAAACCAACCGAACTTAAAACTCACCTACAAAAGCATGACCCACACACTGACAAACTCTCCACTCCCAGTTTCCCAAGCAAGAACTGCCTCTGTGCTGAATCTAGACCCTTTTTGATTGTCCTCCAAATCTGGAACTGATGTCAAAACATCAGATGAGAGAAAAGAACCAATATTTGTTTAGCAGACAGTTACAGGAAGAGCAAACTCCTTTCCAAATTCAGATTGGTCTGACAAATATCACGAAAAAGGAAAAAGGAAAAAGATGCGACAGGAGAAACTGAAGCCTTTAGCCTGTGACATTCTGCTCTCAGCAGGGATTTCTGTCAGAGACAGATGCTCCATATCCCCAAGCCCTCTTAATGACCTGAGTTCCAATCACAGCAGAAATTATGTTCTCTGCACCCTCGGCCACAGAGGGGACTGGTGGGAGACAATGCCTCCAGCCACTACCCAGCAAGCAGGGAACTCTTCCCTATTCCCATTGCCCCCGTGATACAAAAGGGAGGTGTGGAAAGGGCAGTTGCCTTGCACCAGGCTTTGCACCAGCCGGGAGGGAGGTTGGAGGAGGGCCAACCTCCTTATTGTTCTGTGAGGCTGCTCACAAAGACTTTTTTTTTATTGTTTTGTGTCCGTTCTGTTCCACCAGACCCACTCTAAACGGGCATTTTGTTTGCCATTAATGAAATCTGCTTCAATTTCAAAAGTTCTGTTTGCAGGCTGTGATCTCAGTCCCAGTCCAATTTAAATATCTGTTGTTCTGGTGGTGGACTCCTGGACTCCATCCCTCTACGCTCCATGCCAAAAACGGAACGGAGGAAATTTCACCCACCGTTAGGAGCCATCTGGTTCTGCTGCTCTGAGAAGTGAGACAGATAAGGAGCTGTATGATACCCATGTAAGGCAATTTGCTGGCCTGTTTATCATACCTGACTCTGGGGTGCACAGCTTTATTTTGATTTGATAAAAAGCAAAGCAGTACAGCTGCAGCACACTGCTGCTTCACTAAGTCGACAGATGGGCATCACTGTGAGGAAGCCACATGGCATTTTTTTGTTAAACTCAGCTCATTAGGTTTTATCTGCAATATGTTGCTGTATTGGCAGAAAACCTTTCAGCGAGCAGAAACATTAGCCAAAGTTTGTCAACAGATATAGGGAAGATCCTATTGTGGAAGGATATGTGCTGGGGCAGGGGTGGGCTGTGATTGCTTCTCAATGCTCACAAGTCAACTCTTCAAACGTTTTTCAGTTCTCTCTATAATTTGTGCCATAATGGCAGTTCTGACTTGCATATTAATGGAGCTGCTATTCACAGCTTGCAGTTGTTGGGGCATTTCAAGACAGTTCACAAATCGCTTTATCTGAATAAGTGCAGGAAGTTTGTCAGGAAAACCTGGGAAGTGGGAATTTTTCCTTGTCTCTGACACATGAAAAGCTAGATGCCCACATTTCTGTAATAGTGAAATTACACACATTTCTAAGCTGAGAACCACAGGCTGTATTATTTTGAGACAGTCTGGGTTGTAAGCACTCTTTTCCTATCTTGGGTCACTGGTTTAATTCCAGCAGGCCAGTTTAACTTGGAGAGAAAAATGAAGCCAAGTTCTGTGTGTTAGTAGCAGCTTTAGCTATGGATTGCCAAATCTGGAAAGCAAACCAGAGTATTTTTAATTCACAGAAGGAATATTAGAAACTTTGAGAAGTTTCTCCACAAGGAAAGAAATCGAATGGGCTGCTCTGGGAGCTCACAGGCATTTCAAAACATGCTCATGTGGGTGTCCCAGTGAGGTATTAGGAGCTCTCAGGGGCCCTTCTGACCCAAACATGCACCACCTCATGAAAGGTCATTTAGGGAGCCAGGAGACAACCACATCTACATCTTAGTCCGGGTCAGAATTGTTCTTTCAAATCAAACACCCTGACCATTCCCATTTTGCTGTGGGTGATGTCCACCAGGGGATCTGGAAGCACATGCTCTGGATTCCTCTTAGATGAAACTAAAGCACCTGCAAAAATGTCCCACTCCTCAACAGGCACCCAGTCCTCAGGACTGAATTAATCTGAAATATCCCCCAGAAACACACACAGTTTGGATATCAGGGCCTCAGCACCACTTCCACTTTCCAGCACCCAATAACTTCCTAAGTAAAAGCATTGAAAAATATCTCTCATTTTAATTTTCAGGTGGTTAATTTAATTTTACATCAGGGGTTTTCATTTACTTTAAACTCGAACTAAATCAAATCAAACTCAACCAAAATTTAATAACTCCAGCTTAAACCAAAGTGGGAATAGCCACTCAGTTTTCTGGTTACTCTAAATTTACCAGTCTTATATGATACTTTGAATTAAACCACATCAACTCAGAATCTAAATGTAACCTTAGTGTCTGTAAAAGAAAACATTTTTCAGTGATACAGCGAGCTGAGCTATGTTTTCCACTAGTGGAAAATGTGATCACATTCTGAGATACTTTATATTTTTATACTGGCTTTTATTTTTAGCCGTTTCTGTGTTAGAGCAGTGCCCATTATCTCACTCTAATTAAAGGTCACTGCTCCTGTTACTATCTATAGCTACAAAACTTCGTGGTAGGCTGCCATATCTTGACCCAAAATTAAGAGATGTATTTCAGATGATACATTTCCCCTTCCTCCGGTTGCCTGGCCCGTGTGCACATCACAGACATGCTCCAGCTCTCAGCCATTTCAGGAGTGTAGCTGAAAGACACTGGGAAAGGGAGAGATCCCAAACTCTGGGGGCACAGCTCTGACCATCAGTGGGATCAATCCCTTGTACAGGGCTCAGCAGCACGGAGCAGGCAAGCTCCCAGAGCAGGGAACACACCAGGGGTTGCTGTCTGGTCACCAGGGAAGCCTTGAGCCTTTGGTCTCCTCCAAGTGCTGGGGGTGGCAGGGAGAGCTGCTGCCTTCAGTTATTGGGGTCCTGCTCCAGCAGTGGCCCCTGAGCAAACCACTGTGGGATCCACTGCCTGAAACCGAAATCCCTCTCGGGTGGATTTGCTTTTCTGCTTGATTTCTGCGGAGCAGCCAGCAAAGTGGAGTGCTAACCCATAAGTAAAGTTCACTGTAATTCAAATAAAGAATACATTGGACTCGCAGCCAGCTCTCTCTGGCCTTACTTTACTTCCATGCAGCCAAAATTTACAGTACCACGGGTTAAATGAACTCTGTGAAAGCAAAATATGGTTTCATGTGTAGGAAGGAATAGCTGTAAAGTTTGCTATCTGCTTTTGAGCTTTTGTTGTCATGATGATCTGAATCAGGTAACCAATGGTGCAACAGAGACTGCAAAATGAGAGACACAATTATTCCCTTAGGAATAGTCCTATTTCCCAGTAGTCCATAAGCTCCATTCATTTTGACTCCAGACATTTCCTGCCATCCCAAGCACCAGAAATTTTTAAATTTCCTTTTAAAATGTCCTTTTAAATTTCAGTCTTGCCAGAGGAAAAAAAATTACAATATCTAGTCACACATGAAAGAGATAAGCTCCATGGTAATTGAACAGCAGAGATTCTGCACTCCAAATTCTGCCCGAGAGCCTGTGTGGGTATTGCCTTTCAAGGGCAGAGAGGGGAATGGCTTTTCCTGATAACCATTGTATATATAGATCCTACAGGAAAAAGGCAAAGGGCTATCAACGTGGTGGGAGGGAGCAGGAAAAAGAAATGGAAGGCTTGACTGTGGAAGAAACATCCCCAGGTTTTACTTGAAACGTGGTTTGTACATAGGATTGGTCTCTACTCTGCTGAAAATAAGAAAAATCTTCTGGCATCCAGCTTTTAATTGATATTCATGAAAATGTATGAGATTAATGCAATCACTTGGCACTGCCCTTCAACCTTATAATGAAAGCAGTCAGGTCTGAGAGGAGGTGGCAGAGAATAAAGAGGGACAGGAAAAGTAGAAGTGAAAGAGGGAAGAGGAATAAGCAAACAGAACCGACTGATTAAATATTTCCTTTCTATGGATTCGCTGGCCAAACACTGGTCTCTTTTGCACCACATAACAGTGGAGTTAGATGAGATTTACCCTGGTGACCTGAGCTCTTCTCCATTGTGCATCAGAGCCTGCAACCCAGAGCTGGATGCAGTGCTCCAGGTGAGGTCTGCATGTCCATGAAATCCCTCACAAGGTGAAGCTGTCCAATACCCTGGCATGCTGCTGCTTTTTGTTTGTGCTGTCCCCTCTGTCCTGCAGAGGGTCAGCAGCGTTGCCTTGTCCTTCGCTTTGCAGAAAACACAGATCCATGTCCTACAATCCTTCACTGTTGATCTCCAGCAGGAGATTTTCAGCTCTTTGTTTTGTGCTGGTTATCTTGACAGGAGTTTCAACTCCCTGTGCTTTCTAGGTAGAGCAGGAGGAGGGCATTGAGAGATATCAGGGCGTTCTGTCCTCTGCCAATCATCCTCTTAGGGGACATTTAGGCCAGTGTTGGGCATGGCTTGGTCCAGCCTTTTCATTAAGAGCTTGATGGAAGGACTAGACCACCATATGGTACCAAGTGAAATGTAACTGTGGGGCCAAAGAAAGCTTCCTGATGGCCTCCAGGGTTAGTCTCAGTAACAGTGTTTGCAGAAAGGATGCTGCTTCTCTTGTGTACCCAAAAAAAAGAGGAACACTGCGGCTAAAATAACTGTAGGAAGGAGCTTGTTCAGAGGCAGGGGCTCAGTGAAACCATCCTAAGGAGCAAAAGGGGATTAATGCATACCTCCCTTGTTTATAACCCCTGTCTGGCTCCACCTGCCCTGTAGAATTCCTTCTCCAAAACTGTGGTGCAGCTCAGTGGTTGCACGGTAGATAATCGCCTTCCCTGCCCAGCTTTGCTGGCATGCCAGAGCAAATACGTGTGCAGCACTCTGACATCAGACTAAGCTGCTTTACAGTGAAAGAAAGCCACTTGAAGCTTATTGTGGAAAAGAAAAAGTAGGAAGTTAAATATTGGTACTGAAGTAGCAGCATGGAACCTCCTTTCAGGAACGTTCCTGTACTCCAAGTTTCTCCAGGAGCCGTGTACCCTGTCATCTTCTATCCCCATCACACACCACAGAATATTCTCCAGGGCCAGGAGACAGCTGTTTGTGGTGCATGAGAGAACAGGCAGCCCATCTGGGAGAGAAAACTCCCATGACATCCGTTCAATATTTCTAAATAAAACGTTATTTCCAGTTTTCTGATTTTAGGGAGGGGAGTAAAGGACAAAGCAGGGACTTTTCTCAAAAAGTTTAACTTCTACTCAAAGTCCAGTTTGTTGTAAACAGCGGTGTCAGAGGAGGTTTTCGGGCAAATTAACAGGTTTCTTCAGGCTCACAGCAGAGTGTGCTGGAGGGCACTTTGGGGCAGTGTGGCAGGGGCAGTGTTTGGGGAGGAGCTGCTGCCCAGAAAGTGAAGCAGCTCTGCAAACTCTGCTGTCTATTGAAATAACATGAACAGGAATTTTCCCTTTTTTTGCCAAGAAAGTCTCACTTTAAAAATTAAATCACACTTCCACTTAAGGATCATGAAAGAATACGCCAGAACAAAACCTGCCTGTACTTGGAGGTGACACACATTTGATTAAAACAAGAGAGAATATTTCTTTGGGCTCCAGTCACACTTACTGTGGAGTAAGCCCATCACTGCACGTGGGTGTTGCTGCAGGAGCTGCATCTCTGCACGTGCATTTTGCAGCCCTCTGCCCTCCAGGGTAAGGAACTCACAGGTGGATGGAATGCTCTGTTTCCATGAATGCTGCAGTGAGAGCTGGCAAGATACTGAAGACTTTCTGTTCTTATTCACCCTGGTGGGAAGGAAGGGGATCCAGAATCCCCTCTGAGGTCCTGCTTTGCCGCTGTATCTTGTTTAAAAGGGTTGTTTGTACCATTATGGAATAAGTAGCTCTCAGATAGTCCTGACCAGTGTTCCAGTCTGCCCCCTTTGCTGCTGATGTGGGTTAGCACTAAAAAAGTGTAATTTTATTCTTTTCTCACATGAGGATGCAAATTACCTTTTCATGTTTAATTCCATCACAAGAGAAAAGGACAGCTCAGCTGCTCACATCTCCATTTGATTTTTCTTCTGTACATTTTTTTGCTTGGTTACTAGGACTTCCCTTCATCCCCTTTGTAACAGCACAGAGACAGGACCTTGTTAGGTTGCCTCTTTGTATTTAAGAAACCAAATCTGGCCCCCTGCTGGCACTGAAAAACACAGAGGAAAGAAAAACACTTTCTGACCTCCAAAGAATTTTGTGAATTAAGTAGATCCTTTCTTTTCCACCAGAAACCACAGAACAAAGCTGGTAGTGATTGGTCTGTGTGAAGTCGAGAGATATCAGGAACCAAGGCAGCTCAGCATTCAATGTGCCACCACCCCAGAGACAAATTCCCTCCAATTTACCTTCCTGCTTTTGTTCCTCCCCTCTGTGGCCACATTGTCCCTTCTCTATGCTTATCCCAGTGCTGAGGAGGGACAGCATTGAGGTCCAAGCTGATAAACAGCAAATGAATTCTCTCTGTACCTTAATTGACTTCTGAGGTCAATGAGGACTTCATGGGCCAGTTTTTCCTTATCTCCAGAGTAACAGTGCTTGTGGAATAGAGACATTTATATCCAGCTCCAGGAATGGCATGATAACTGTATTTATCTTTCCAGGTGGTTGTGCCAGACATCACCATGGTACCTGCAGTGCACTGACTTTTACCTACAACCTTTTGCTACAGAAGCCTTCTGGTGGCCCTCACCCCACTGCTGGGAGCCAGGAAGGGCAAGGGACCATTGATGCTGCTCTTGAGTTATTTGGGGAGGAGGGTAAATGTTAGTCCTATTAATCATTTCTCGCTGTTTGCTCACTCTGGTACGCTGAGTGCCTGAGCTGTCCTCGCAGGCTGAGGGGTTGTGGATTATTAATCACTGCTACTCTCAAATATATAAATCATAATACCAGTAAAGGCAAAGGAGGAGAAGCAGCAATCTCCTGTTAGCTCCTCCAGCTCAGGGGATGCTGTCTGTCCTCACCTGATCTCACCAGAAGTCCTGGCTTGTCCCTGTGCCCATCGCCTCTCCAAAAGAGAGGCCTCTGTATTTTCAAAGTCTCCCTCAAGCCTATTCATGCAGTAATTCTCACATCCACCAATTTTGGGGGTTTAGGCCAGGCCCACGAGATGACTGGGAGGCTCCAGGTGCCAGGCTCCTGTAAGGAGGGAAAGCAGCTGGCTGGACATCAAACCCCACTTCATTCCTTGTGTGAGAGCCTGGAACAAAAGCACACAGCACTGCTGCAGAAAAAAATAATGTTGTGTAGAGAGAGAAGAAACACTGGACATTGAAAAAACACAGGGGAAAATAAACTTGCTGAGATTCTCAGATCCACAGAAATCAGGACACTTAAAAATTCACAGATAATTTGATGTTAATACAATTCTCAGATTGGGAAAAAGAAAAAAAAAGAAAATTTCCTGCTTCACTCCTGAATTATTCTACCTTTTGCTCGGGCTAAAACACTATTTCTGAACTGGAACAGACCTTCCTCAGCTGATCTAAATATTATATCCAATAAATACTTATTGGGGCAAGGCTGCATCCAAGCCAAGCCCACAGGCTAGACAGTCTTCTAGTTTACAGGAAATCTCTCAAACTGTACAGACCTTCCTCAGTGCCAGAAATCCATATTGACTCCAGTCCCAGCTAATGCTGTTCTCAAAAGCCAGAGGAAACCACTGCTCAGGCTGGACTCTGTTTCGAAGCTGCAACAAGATCTGTAATCCAGGAATCACATCTTCAATCAAGCCCCAGACAGTGCAAAACCACAGCATGTAATGGATCACTGCACTCCTTCAGCTCACCCCAGCTAGGAAGCTGTTTAAGCTCATTCTAAGTAAAAATGCAGCAAACAAATAAGCTCAACAAAGGGGTTCTTTTCAAAATGTTCGTATTTTAAAATAACACTTTACAAAGCACTGATATTTCAGGTTAGGAAGGGAAAAGGAGTGGGTAGGGTAGGTTTTTGAAAAGAAGAATGTTTCAATAAAATTAAGATGTAGTACTGGGAAAAAAAAAGATATTTTATGACTGGAAAGACAAAATTCGCAAACCAGTATTACTTAAAGTGATTTATCTCAAGACAGCACCATGGTCTGATGACAACAAGATTCAGCTCAGGTGATGCATCTCAAGACAACAATTTCTGATTTATTCCACCTCAGTTCTAGGGAATAACTACCAGCCCAGAGAGAGGACAATGCTCACTTCAATTCCAGGATCAGCTCCTGCATGCAAGAGAGATGCTGCTGAGATCTTCAGAAGGCCCTCCCTGGTTGGGAGGAGGCTGGGTACGTCATTAAGCTAGATCTATAGCAAAACTTTTCCACCAATACAAGATTTTTTTCAGGTAGACCTCTCATTTCCCAAATTTGTGTTTAGACATGAGGTCTGTCCATGCCAAGCATCCTGGGCTGCCCTGAGGAGAAGAGGAGGTGGTGCTGCTTAGAGCAGAAGACAGCTATTGCAGAAAAAACCCCACATTTCATGCACTGGTAGTATTTTGCCCAATAGTTTGGCCACTTTAAAATTAAATATAGCATGGAATGACGAATTATTGCTAATTGTCATGACTTGTGTGCGTGTTTTATGCTACAGAACAGATTAATATTTTGGGGTTTTTTTTCTGTTGTGCTACAGTGTTTATAGCTAATAACAGTAAATCTGGGCTTTATGTCACCAGTCAGCCATAATGCTCCAAAGGCCTTGCAGCCAAGCAAAATCCTAATTACAGTGATGATGAGCAAGGGCTGTAGCCTCAGCATTTCTCAGCATTGGTTTGATTTGTTGAGCTGTACCCTAAGTAGGCATGTTTATAAGAGATCCCAGAAGGCTGGTCTGTAGGCACACACAGCCACATTCCCGTGTAAATCAGCACAGCCCTGTTCCAATCCCCTGGAGCCCTGGGCTCCAGCCCCGGGGAAGGGGTTGGTGTCAGTGGAGCTGCATCGTTTTAGAGCAGCAGAGCCCATTATATTTGAGAGTTTGCAGCACCAGAGTGCGTCTTAAATATTGAAGGTTTTCTCCTGCAGTGGGCTAAAAGGATTCACATGTCCTTGGAGCAGCAGGCATTTAGTGCATCTCTGGAGAAAGGCAGTCCTCTGCACAGTCGTCTCCTGTTACCATCCGAGCAGGGCCGTGTACACACTGTCACTGTGGGTAAACTCAGCCCTCTGCACACTCTGCATGAAGCACACCTTGGCTCCAAGCTCCCTTCAGCCTTTGGAGTGAACACGAATGAATTTATGCAAGGGGAAAACTCCATCCTCTCTAAATTATCCAACCCCGGAGCTAAGCCCCCCTCCTGATGCTCAGAACTGCATGGTGAACATGCACTCCAAATCTCTGCAGATGTGATTGGGTCAGTGCAATTCCTCTGCTCAAATCTGGATTGACAACTACAGAGAGCAGCTGGAGCATTTCTAAAAGGAAAAATACATCTGATTCCCCTCTCTTCCTAAGACTCAATAGGTCCAGCATAAAAAACCAGCAGAGCCTCAAGAGCCATCATAATTAAATCTCATCTGCATAAATTAATCAGGTATTTATAAGCAGCTAATAAAATTGAGAAACTTGTGTGTGAAACAGGAACAAAAAAAGATGTGAATATGGTTAGGTAAACGTGAGCTGTTTCAAAGTTCTCTCACATAGCTGTGATAAAGGCATGGCCAACTTCAGCAGAGACATTGAGATCCTATCTAGGGCAGCCTGGGAGGGTGGAAAGCCAATGTAGGTTCTCAGGAATGGGTACAAACATTTTGCTGTTGGTATGGGAATCCTATGGCTCATGGAGCCACGCGGGGATTGTTGACTGGCCTGGATGCAGCTGGTAGCGATTTTTCACACGGACAAGCTCCCAACTCTCCAGGCAAGGAGGCTGCTATCCCAAGAGCTGCCTCAGGGAACCTGCTCTAAAGTATAAACAAAGCCATTCTCTAAGTAATTGTGCCAGGAAGAAGTTTCCTTTATCTTAGGAGAAGCTGGATTTATCTGGACACAAAAACTACTGCAGAATACCTCTAGAGCAGTAGCTGTCCCAGGATAGCTCAGGCAATCAGTCTGCCTACACAAACAAGTCGTCAGCAGTTCAGCTTGAATCATCTTGAATCATAGAATTGCAGAATTGTTTAGGTTGAAAAAGACTTCCAAGATCATCAAGACCACCACTAAACCACGTCCCCAAGTGCACATCTTTTAAATCCCTCCAGGGATGGAAACTCCGCAACTTCCCTGGGCAACCTGTTCCTGTGCTTGAAAACTCAAGCTTTTGGGCTGAGAATACTTTTTCCTCCAGGAAAAGTCGAACAGGAAGAATCTGTGGCCTGGATGAAGCTCAAGTTGTATTTCTTATACTCACTTCATACCATGAACTTGTCCAGGACTCTTCTCCAAAGCTCTCCCAGGCAGAGGGGGCAAATTTGGTGCATTTGGTGTCAGTGACTTTGTCCTCATGTAATGAGCAGGTATTAGCCCATTTTCTTCTTAATCTTTTCCTCAGATGCCAGGTCCTATTTTTCTAATCTACCTAAGAGTAAATATTGCCAGGAGCAAGACTCTTAGAAGAGCTCCTGAGTCATCTCTCCTGTTTTCTAAGATCATTTGGATTAGACCAAGAAAGCCACCCTGTAGTCATATAAGCCTATATATTGAGCATACTTATTTGATTACAATTACTGTGGTTTCCTGGACTAACATTTAAATGGGAAAAGACATTCAAAATGAGCCAATATTAGATATAGACCTTGCAGGCAAAACACTTATTGTGCTGAAAACTTGGAATACTGCAATATGAGATCTGGGGGAAAAAAAATCCTGTCTAAGTGTTTTATGCAAATTGTAAGAATGTAAGAAGGAAAAAAACAATACCAGAAAAGCAAATGAATCCACCGATTAAATGTCGCTATATGGGCAAGTTCTTCAGCAGCAAGCAGTAGCAACTTATATTTTCCACAATGAAATTGAAAATGCGTTTATAGTATAGTGGATTATGACTTTGTGAAATATTACAGGGTTTTTTTATTTGCTTTTGCAGGTAGTTAAATTTTAGCGCTACTTACATTTCCCCTCATCCCCAAATTTAAAAGGCAATAAATTGCTTTAGTGTTTTCAATTTCTTTTCCTTCAAGAGATGTAAATTGAGTGCCTGAATCCCTCTACAAAACTTTATTCTTATGAACAGGGGAGAATAATTTACAGGGGCGTTGGCCCCATCCAATCCCCCTTTAGCTCCAGGAATCCTTTCTCGGGTCACCAGCAGGATGGGGAGTGGGGCGAATCAACCCAAGGTGGGTACCCTCTCCTACAAGTCTGGATTTTTCCAGGAATAAGGACCATTCCCTGAGCAAAGCCTGGCTGCCATTCGTTACCCCAGTGCCGCTCAGCCCCATCAGCCACCCCACGAGCAGCGCTCCCTGTCAAGCGACGGGAAGAAAAATTCCATCATCCCAATGCCAGCGCCTGCTGCGGCGGGGTCGCGAAATGGAAACCTGCAAAGCCTCGGAGGGGCTGGCACCTGGCTAATCCTGCCAATAGCTCGGAAGGAGAGGTGCCGAGGTAAGACAGAGATGAGGAAGATGAGCAGAGGGCTGAGGCTGGCAGGCCCGGGCAGCGGGGGAGCGCAGCTGAGCAGTGCTGCCCAGCCCGAGGCACGTCCTCCCCATCCCTCGCTGCCCCCACAGCGGCTCTCCCGCCTTGCTCATCTAAAAAGCTCCCTCAGAGGTAAAGGAAGCTGCAAGGGAAGTGAAACATTTGGGCAAAATGCAGCTGCTCGAGATGTTACTCACACAGAAATGCTGTAATCCCATCCCCGCCCTCGTCTGATGTCTACTGACAGCCCATCAAACATCCCCCTCCTTATTAAATTCAAGTGTGGACAAAATTAGGAAAGAAATATAGGGTTTAATTAATGTTTGCCTTCATCATAAATGAAAGAGAACTTTAATTTTTTTTGCTGTATTTTACTAATCAGAGTCATTCAATATCTTGGATGCTAGCAAATTAATTCTGAACTAATGAAGTTAAAGGAGGTCATTTGTTAGAGAAAACTGATTACATATCGAGATCTCCCAGGGACCTAAATGAGAAAATCACTATAATGAAAAAATATTTTAAATGATGCAGGTCAACCAAGTAAATCATTAAGGATGCAGGGGGGATGGAAATATTAACAATGCCACGACAGGAAAATGCCAAAAGGGAAGTGGGCTGACATAACGAAACAGAAAGTCATTTACAGTGCCTAGCTTGGCCCTTTCCCCCCTTTTAATGATTGAATCACATGAATTTCATTGCTTACCTCAAATTAGTCACCTGTGTCCAGATATTTCAATGACAGCATAACAGCAATGAACTAATGTGCATTCTGCACATAAATATATTTGTGTGGCACATAAACCTTTCCAGCAGTATAAATCACAGTGGCACCTAAGGACCCAAGCTGAAATAGGGGCTGTATTCTACAAGGCATAGGGAAAAAACATTTAAGGGGAAAGGAAGTATCCTTGCTTCTCAGAGGTTTAATTTCAACAAACAAGCAGCAGTTGAGGAATAGAAGCTTACGTGGCACAACAATCCAGGCTACTGCTTGAACAGTTGGAGCAGTGTAGCCTGGATGAACAGGAAATATTCCCAGGGGCTGGAGCTATGGTCTGTCTATCCCAGAAATCCCACTGCCTTGGACCAGGGCATTATGTTTAGGGAGAATATGTGAGCCTGGCCACTCTCTGAAGCCTGTTGTCCCTCTGCTCCCCCAGCATCTGTAATGACTGCGATAGGGACATAAAAAGCACTGCTCTACCTGCACATTTAGATCCACTTCAGACCTGCTGGCTGATACTAAAGGTGTTTGGTTCCATTTTGAACCTCCTGACACCACGAGACTCCACAGCCTCCTGGGACGTCACACCCCAGGCTTTTGCTGCCTGCTCTGAGAAACAGCAGTTTCTCTCACCTGTCTGACACTGATTTCCTACCAGTTTCAGAGAGTTCCTCCACCCAGAAGTCGTGCACAATTTGGTGAGAAACAATTCCAAGTTCACCTAATTCATGACTTTACTGACTTTGATGATATCTTTCTCAGCAGTAAAACAATTCCCAATGCTCTGCTCTGCTCTCAGTATTCTTCCCGAGGACGCTCTGGATCCTGTGGCCACCACTGCATGTGGATCTCTTGATTTCAAAGAGCCACCAGCAATGGCTCTTTCCTAACCCCTCAGTGCCAGTTCAGAGTCTGGCATTGTGTGGGCAGGATGGAAACGATTCTTTTTCCTTATGCATGGAGTACTCTAGTAAGAATCCCTGAAACATCCCTTTTACCACATCCATATCAGTGCTGCAGATGTGACTGAGCCTAATCCTGCCTGGCAAAGCATCCAGAGTCAGGTTTGCTGAGTTCTACTGAGCCAGTTTACTGGATACCCTTAGTGGAAAAAAAAAAAAAGAATAAAAATAAAATCAAAGGGATGGTTGAAGGTAAAAGCAAAATGAGGCAGAAGGTGCAAGTAACATCAGCTCATGGGGAGTGGCAAATGTAGCTGGTAAGGGAAGTTGCAGAGTTGCATGGTATGGCTAGAGAGAAAAAGGAGGGAAAAAAAAATAAAAAGAAAAAACAACCCAGATCTCTGCTCTATGGTACAAGGATGGGATCCTCTCACGAATTTAGGAAGATAGGGGGAATCTAGGGAATATTAGAGGAGACATGAATATAGTACTGAAGGAGAAACAAAGCAGCAGCAAGAAAATTAGTTGGAACAATCTTATATGAAAAGGGAAGTACTGACACAGTGTTTGCAAAGATTATCAGAAAGTGGTTTATTCAAAGGAAAGACGACTCAAAAGCGATCCTGGATCCACTCAATCCACTTTTCAGGGTTTCTTTAGCAAATTAGGCATAGAGAAATACATTCGTCCTACAGAGCAGATGCAAACTATTTAAATTAGCACATCAGGCAGTTCTATCACAAAGAGATGTGATTAGATTTGAGGAGCCAATACCTCAAGCAGAGCCTGAAAGAGCGATCAACAGTTTACAGCTTGGAAAACTCCCAGAGCTGGAAGCCGAATCCTTTGGAGCATTTAACCAGAAACTCATCCCCTCATTAAATGGAGCATTTGCTGAAATTCCGGGAAGGGCTAGGATGAAGCTACCATTCTAATCCCATACAGAAAAAAGGCAAAGCCATTAATTATTGAGGGTTCTTATGATTTATTTCTCTTTTAAATATGGGTATTAAAATCAGTGCTAAAAGGCAGATGACAAGAGGGAGATTGCTTTTTCCAACAGTAAGCATTTCTGACCTTTTAGTGACCAGTTGTTTAATTGCAATCTCCAGATCAGCAGTAATAGCAATCGATTTGTGTTCATTAAAACTCTGTTGTAGAACCAAGAACTAACACTGATGTTTTACAATGTAAAGATAGCATTAGGCTGAGTTAAGTAACTACATCAGTTAATATTATGGTGATGATTTGGCTTCAATGTAAGTATGCTTTGTATTGAACCAAAAATTAGAATTCCTGTAAGAGGTTCATTAAATAAGTATTCCTCGAGGGTGGAATTAGGCATGACTGTTTGTCTCTTTTTAATTGGTCTTCCAAGCAAAGTTTTCTGCCAACTTCAAATGAGAAACCTCAACATTAACAAAGCAAACATTGTAAGACCCAATTCCTACTTTCATTGTATAGGTATAGCTCCATTTATATGCATTATATTGAAATATTATGAAAGCAAGTATTAATTAAAAAAATAATCCTGGAGTTATCAACTGTTCGACACAAAACCCCAAAATTTGCAACATTTGCATTTGTGTGTAAGGGCTGGCACAGTCAATTGAAGATATTTAGTCCAGTACAAGCAAACACCAGGAAAAGAAAAGGGCAGTCCCACCCAGCTGAAAAGCATCAGATTACTGACACAATGTGGGGAGGAGGGAGGGAGGGAGGGGGGTTCATTCCTGCAGGGAAGCAGAAGGCTGGTTTAAGCTAATTCTAAGAGTCCAGAAATAAACCTGTCACCTTACTGGAACCTGGGAATTAACTCCTGCGATATCCCACTGGTGTTGCTGCGTGAGTGCTGCCCATGAAATCACTGCCCCACAAGCAGTGTGAAGAAAAACCCCACAATCCTCAGAGAAATCTGCAACAGACTTGCTCTCACCCCGACAGAATTAGTAGGACCAGAGGCATCAGAGTGAAGTATTTCTCAATCCACTACCTCTACACAGAGGATGGCATTTATAAAACAGCTAATTACAGTTCAAATCATAAGTAAGCACTGAAGCTGAGTTTCATTTTGCTCAGGTGCATAAATCTTCCTCTCCTATAAAACTTGGAGCAGATGTGCAGTGGCTGCACGTGCCTGACGTTACCATTCCACGTGGCTGATTCAGACAGAAAATGAGTGATGGTTTGCCACACTTGCTGCGCACATTTTGAAGGCAGGATACTCTGCACGCAACGTGGAGCAATAATTTCTCCATTCCTAATCTTGAAAGAACCATATTTTATATATATGTATGTATACTTATTTTTTTTTTAATGCATATACACATTTAAATTAGAGCACAGATAGACCTAAGTTCCAATGGTGCAAAATAAAGCAGTTGTGCTCCTCTGATAGGTGTTCTTCACATTTTGGTATCACCTCCCAAATTTCTTAAGATGCCTTCACCTTTTGGTGCAGCAGTTCTTGGAACGTACAAATCCCAGCATTTTGGCATGCCCCAAGTCGTGCCTACAGAAATGAGGTCTGGTTGCTGATGGAAATCCAGGCTGCACAACTCAGTATGAATGCGTGTTCAAACTGGAAGAGGACACCTGTGAAAACTGCTCTGATGATAACTTGAAAAAAGGGTGAAATTCATCATGAGTGAAGCACAGACATTACAAAAAAAAATACTTTTTACTCATCACTGGCCAAAAAAATCCAGTGGATCCAGTACTAATATTTAGCAAAATTATTAGCTCAATAATAAAAGGAAATTATAATTAACACAGGTGCTTCTGAAGAAGCCAACTTGCTATTGAGGAGTTCCTCTTGACCATTGAACACAAGATCTTCTTGCGAAGATTATTTCTCATTCCTAAGACAAGAGTGAAGTTCACGAGATTTATTATTAAGACACAGCCAATGATATCCTTCTTTTATTTTCCATTCAAGCATGTCTGCAGGGTTTCAGCCCCACTGACAGTTGGCAGCAGACCTTTGTCCTCAGTAGTCACCACTATGGTGCTGTAGAATTCAAGGGAATTGAAGCACTGTTTCAAAGTAAACATTTCTGCCTCAAGTCCAAACATTGCATGGCATTGTTCCACGATGGCTAAAGTAAGTCTGGTAGAAAACCACTCTGGATTCCAATCTCTATTCCCTACAGCTGTCAACTGGAGCATGGCAGTGAAAGCATGGGGCTTTGCACTGGCAGAAAATATTGCATCCTCTTGGCTGTGAAAGGAGAGTGTGGCTCAAGCTGCAGTAATCTACTTCACACCAGTCTAATCTTGGTGTAATTAGAGAAGCACTGCCAAATAGGAGCATATGCTTTGTCCAAAATCTCAGTGCAAATCTCTCTGTGTGTGTGTCTATGTGTGTCGAATTATTAAATTCAGAAACCCATGGCAACATCTATGATAATATATCCTGCTGCTATTATTATACACAAGAAGCTCCAAAGTCACTTTTAATCAAAAGAGATCCTTTTAAGTCTATACCTGGTTTTAGTGACATTGCTCTTAATGCAGCTGATGAAATATTAAGCATGCAATTACTGCACATGCTCTATAAATGGCTTTCCTGACATTCAGGCTGTATAGAAGGCTGTGCCAAAATGAGAAGGAAGTTATTTTTCTCCCGAGTACCTTTTTCCCAGAGAGAGATTCAAGATCAGGTTGAAAGCATTTCACTCAGAAGTGACAAGAACCCAAATCAAATACAGAATTAATTACAAAAAAAAGAAAAAATAAAATTAAAAAACCAGACTGGAGGAGAGAAACCAGCAGAACTCTCAGCTGCTGTCCCACAGAAGGTTGGGCAGCCACGCTCAGGCTCCACACCTGGGGCTCCCATCTGGCATGTGTTGAGCCACTCACAAAAGAAAGGGAGAAATTTCTTAGGAAAGCTTGCTACAGCCTTGCAAGCACAAGGCAGACACAAAACCAGCAGGATAAAGGTTACTTTGTGCTGGTTTTTCTAAGGAAACAACATTCAGAAATGAGAGATAGCCGCAGTGTAATCACTGACACAGCTCGTGCTCTATTCAGAGCAAAAGGGAAGGTTCATTTTGCAGGCATCCTATTGCCACCCCACTTTTGGAGCTGCAGCCATAACCAGTATTGATTGATAGTGTCTAATGGCCTGACAGGGATGTGCTACTGTAATTGCATCCACACAGGCAGGTGTCAGAACGGCACTGACACGAACATTTGGAGAGCTCTGGTGTCTGCCTGTCGAGCTCACCAGGCTCCCAGCAAAACACAATATAACCAAAGTACAGCTCCCCACGGCAGGCAGCAGCCAGTGCAGCACATGCACTGACAGGAATGACCATTATTGGCACAAAGAAGGAGAAGCCCCATGAAACCAGTGTCCCTGCAGGACGTTTACAACCCTTTGTGATCAGCCCATTAGAAACCCATCACACGCTTGCTGATTGCCCACAGCCACAGCAATCTGCTCATTATTGAAACAACATGCACAAGAACAATAAAAAAAAAAAAAAAGACCTTTTTACTGTCATAGGAACAAAGATTCCTGCTCCTTTACACACAGCATCCTTCCTCTTGGACACTGTCAACAGCTGCTGCAAACTGAGGGAGAAGTCTCCTGTTCTGGGGCACTGCTGTCTGATCTTCCCATGATTCTCCAACTAAGAAATGAAAGAAACTAGCTGCCAGATTGGGGAACACTTTCATTTTAACATTCATTCTTACTACTTTCAGAGTTGTGTTAGAAACCCTCGTTCTCCCTGGACCTGAAGCTCCTTCTTATATTCCTGGCTCCTGTAGCACAATTTTCTTTCAAAAAGAGCATCCTCAGTCCCCTTTTATTATACAGAAGCCTTTTCAGGAAAAGGCATAGCTGGAAGAATCCCAGCAGCTGGTATTTATCCAGGAGACTGATAATTGTATGCAACATGGGCCTCAAAAAATTATTAGACAGGTCTGGCTTTATAAAGATGTGATATAGAGGAGGTCAGGCTAAATGCAGCAATCCCTTCCAGACTTAAATACTATGAATCCATGAAAAGATCATTTGTTTTATTCAGTGTCTCATAACTAAATGATTATGCTCACCCTTCCTCCTAGCACATCACAATCGGTGACAGATGCACAAAATAACACTGCTCCAGACAGAATGAAAGATAATATGCTCAAAAGAGGAAAAAAAAAAATTAATCTACAGTATTTAGATATTACTACCAGGAGGCACGAAGATATTACTCATTTTGGTCTCTCATTGGACAGTGACATCTGCATCAAAATAGATGCATTTTCACAATAGCAATAAAAAATTACCCAGCTGATACAGCATCTGATAGAACTGTGGTATATTGCATTATTTCCATGCAGCTGGAGTCCTGCAATCAATATCCTAGTGGATCCTCTGGATCTGGAAAGAGGTTCTTTGTTCCCTTATGAGCTTGGATCAGGGATACTGGATGATAATCTAAATACTTAAATTAGTATTCAAGTTGTTAATCTATTCCACTAAACAGTCTTTCTGGCCATACTCCAATAAAAAACAAAATGCTTTGTGCTGTAATGGAAGAATTATTGCTATTAAAGGATTTAATCCCAAATACACCACAGTGCATTTCTTTCTACATCGAGCAGAGTCTGAAGGGCTGCTATTTTTATCAGGGTTGTATTTTACAGATAAGCATTAAGTGCAGATTACGGGACTGGTTCACACCAGTGGTTCTCCACTGTACAAAGGCAGAGCTCTGCAGAACCAGCAAAGCTGAAAGTACTGCAGGTTTAAATATTATTAACATATTTTCATCCCTGTCTCCCTGATTAGCCTTTCACAGCTGCAACTTTCCCTGTTGCAGGGACAGATTCACCAGGAACCAGCAAGGTTTGCAAAAGCAGTCACAGAGGATGGGCAGGGACACGCTGGGCTTGGTGACACAGCTTGTGACAGCCAGCCCAGAACCTGCTGCCCCACAGGACACAGCATGGCCCTGGAAAGGGAGAGGATGAGGGGTCCAGCTGTTGGGATGCTGCTGGAGACAGCCCAAGGACAGCAGCGACTCCTGTGTCGGCAGGAACAGGAAAACAACAGAGCCATCAGAACAGCTTCCTAAAACAGAGTTAGAACTTCCCCTGGCAGCATCCTGGAGGGAAGCGTGGCAGCAAATGCACCGTGTGGAAATCAAAGCTGAGTGGAGACAGAGGATTTTACTTCAGAGAGGTGTCCAGGGCAGAAAGCAAGGTTATTCACAGCCCATGTTTGTCCTGCCAGCTGCACACAATAACCAGAAGGGAGGGAATATGAGATGCTAGAAATGGTCAATGCAGTGGTTTGAAAATATTTTCAAGCACCTCCTTCAGTCCCACGAGGAAATAATTGCTGTGGCAGTTTGGAGCTATTTGGGAAAAAAATACATTTAAGTGAAAGAGAGGAAAAATAATATTCAAAGTTATCCAAGGATTCAGGTAAATGCTACTGGCCTGTGTGGTGAATGGATACCTAAAAGCAGTAAAAAAATTGTGGGAAAAGAAAGCACTGGATGGGTGGCAGGAAATAATCAAAAAGGATTGGGAGACGGGAGTCTGGTTTTACGAAGGAAGCACTGAGGGATACAAGAACATGTCCAGAGAAAGCCACTGTCAGATATTTAGGAGCAGAGAATGACAGACTGAAGAAGAATCCCAATGGATGCAAAAGGAAAAAAGTCCTCGGATGTTACTGCAGAAAGGAGATGTACTGCTCAGAAAAGGTGAACATGCACTACAGAGGAGGGGATGGGATTAATTCGGAATCTTTCTGCAATCTGCATTTTTAAGATAGAGTGAAACACTTGACTGCAAACAATATTGGCTCACAAAAGAGACACTAACAGGTTTGTGCTTACAGTGATGTTTTTCAAGACACATCCCTTTGATGCAGGCTTGTTACCTCCTCTTCCCAGCAGCAGGAATGATGCCTATACAGACAGCTAAAGACATTTTTACTGCTCTTTCTCCTTGGTCTCTCCACAGTTCACAGTTTCACCCCTCCTCATCCCTCCCTTCCCAAACAGGTTTTGAAGAGAAACTCTTATTTCCACAATAGGGACAGTTTGTTCCTCCTGCTAATAACTTCAGATTATAAATGGGCACCGGTTCATGGGCAATAGTCTGACACCAGCACGATGAAATTCAGTAAAGACACAGATAGAAATCAAACACAAAAACACAAGTCTGGGATCACTGGTTCAGCAAAATCACTGCGGGAATGGAGGTTATCACAGACCACCTGAACTGCCACCATCACACCGTACACACGAGGCTGGTCCTGCTCTGGGATGCACTGGCAGACGTGTTATGTGCTAGACATGGGAGGTGAACATTCTGCTCAACACATAGTTAGAGATCTTAGCTGGAATATTGCAACTGGATTTGCACATCACACTAAGAAAAATGTAGAAAATTTAAAGATAGTTCGGAGAAGATCAACAAGAATCATGAGAAGTATAGACAAACACAATTTACAGGTAAAATTCAGAACAATTTGTTAAATTTTCACTATAGAAGCAGAGTTAGGCATTGCCTGACTATAAAACAAAGTGAGTATCAGTCTCTAAATAGGTAAAAGCAGAACATAACTGATAAAAAAACAAGATAAACATCATCCCAGGCTAGATAGATCTGATTCTGCCATGGAGCAGGGGAAGGAACTAGGTCTTGACCTCTTAAGTGTACTCCAAACTTAAACATAGCAACATATTTAGGATACATATATATTTATAACATATTTTATGTATTTATGTATATAAATATATGTTTACGATATATTTACAGCATAGGTTGTACTAGTGAAATAAAGTGTCTCATTTGTTAAATACTGTAAAACATCATAAAGTAAATCTCAAAGCTATTAATGCACTGTAAAAAAACCTGCCAAGGCAATACCTGCATACATGTGTGGCATAAGTATTAGGACACAGAGGTACATGGCTTGATAAAACACCAAAATCAATTGCACTCAGAAATACTGTTGGTCTCAGCAGTTGCATTTCTTGTAAATACATTTAAGGATTGATTCAATAATCAATCCTGGATACATCCAATGAAGCTCTAGCCAGGAATATGCATGTTGATCACAGGGAAAGTTACTAAACCTCATTTAGCTAATAATGCTTTCTAGCTTGAAGCTTGATACCTTTAGCTAGCAGAGCAGCAGATGATATTCCTGCTTTCCATGCAAATGCATAATCCTTTTCTGAAGGCTACTAAGCTCTCTGCCACCAAAATCCGTGGAACTCCGTCTGTTTACATTGGATCTGGGAAAGGCTTTGAAGATGAAAAGAGCTGTGCAAGTGCTAAGTGTAGCTATTTTGGCAAGGAATCTAGACCAGAAACACAGGCTGTTACACACAGGTCCTATTGTTTCCTGTCATCTTTGTCAGCATAAAGGCAACAGCCAGCAAAACCCAAGCAGTCTGATAAAAAAGAAGAGAAAAAAATCATTTTCTTAGGATACTTTCATGCTTAGCAGAGGGGCACAGTAAAACTTTACTTTGTGTTCATTACTAATCCTTTCTTGTATCAACTCTAACTTGTATTTGTTCTGACATGGTTTTTGATCAGTCACTAGGTCAGCATTTGGGGCACTCCCTATCAACATCAGTTTATGCCCATGAGCAGCAGAGGGGTGGGTAGGCTGAGGTGAAGAGGCTGGTGGTAAAAAGCAGCTCAAGGTGAGCAGGAAAAATAAGAATAGAAAGAGTTTTTTGAAGAACTCAGAGCACAGAAAATGAAAGTGAAAAGCTTCCTGTAACAAATAGAAGAGAGCAGGTGCAGGGGTTTTTGTTGGCTTTCTTGTGCTTTTTGGTTTTGGGTTTTGTTACGGGTTTTTTTTTGTAGACTAAGGAGTCAAAGTCTCAAGGTTTTGGAAAAACATTCAAAAGAGACAAAGGGTTTTAAAACGGCATTGGAAACACATCCTACAATGAGGTAGGGAATCCACAGCCGAAGTGCTGTACAAACCAATTCCTCAAGAATGTAAATAAAAACAGAGTAAACAATGAAAAGAAATGAAGGCGCTGAGGGGAAGGTGAAAAAAAATACCTGCAGATAAACAGGCTGGGGTTAGGGCAGGACTCAGAAAAAAACACACCAAAATACTATTTTAAAATGAGTCTTGGAAAAGTCTGCAGGACCCAACTGAACCTGCTAAATTAATTTCCTAGAACCTGAGCAAATGTGGGTGAAAGACCATAAAACTCAACCTAGGAATTATTAGAGGGCAACAAAAAATATGGCTGTAGGTTCAGCTATCCCAAAACCCTGCAGGCTCTGAGGGCTCCAAGTGGAGAACAGGAATCACAAAGATGCTGGAAAGAGAAGGATTAGGTTGCTACTGATTGCAAGTGAATCAAGAATATTACAAGATCCAGGAGGTTAAAGCTTTTTTTTTTTACAAAATTCATAACTGAAGCCACTCAGCAGCCTACAGGAAAGTAAATGGAGAAAAATCATTGGCTACAGACATTGGCCTCAGGTAAGTGATAATGAAACGTGGAATAACAAGGTCTAATGACACAGAATGGTGGGATCACAGAATCAGGAATTACATGGAATAACAAGGTCTAAGGACAGAGTGGTAAGATGTCTTATTTCATTCCCGTTGTTGCAGTGAGTGAACAGACATGCTTCCCTTCCAAGCCTGTGGAGCAGAGGTAAGAAACCAGCCAAGCTACATCTATCTTGAGCTTTTCAGTGTATAAAATTAAATGCAGTGTCATAGAAACGTGGATTTGAGCCAAAGCCCACTGGGGCCAGAAATGCTCAGCAACTCCTGCAGGTCTCTGCAAACCCCAGGAGCAGGAGGAGCACAGAGAATGTGCTGTTCCAGACAACTGTTCCAACCCCCTCGGTCATGCATGGATTCAGACCATTGCCCAGAAAAACAGCCACGGTGCATTTACACAATCTTTCATCATTTCCCATCTTATATTTGATCACCCCAAGCAATGGGCCAGGAGAATTTCAGCGAATTCCTTTGACAGCAGAAGACCAGGGTGCTGAGTACAGACCTCTGTGAGTGCTGGAGGTGTGGACCTAGTTTCTCTAAGATGAACTTCCTCTTCTTCATGTGTCTTTGCAATCTTCACAGAGAGCATTCAAAAGGCTGAGGGGGAAACCATCAGCAGGCGAGGGCTGCGTGGTTTCCTCATCATCCCCACCCTGTCATGTATTTGCATTGCACAGTGGGATGGGGTTCAAGGCACCTAACATCACCCTGCTTTGTCTCTCTCCTGGATCCCCATCTCAAAAATGATGCAAAGGGCTGCCCTGAGCCCACACATCCTGACAGCTTTTGCTAAAACCAAATAAAACAGGGGGGAAAGTAAACTTTAAAGCAAAGGCTGGCTGCCATGGTGAATTTCCAAACACTGTGTGAGTCACTTAGAGGAAGTTTCTGCATGCTTATGTCTTCCAGCTCAAATAAAGTAATTAAATTATCTTAACTACTGACTGGAAAAAGCTTTATTATTGCAATAGCTGGGTCTGCAGATGAATCATGCTGCCATTACACAGCACAGGTGGTTTATCACAGAAGTCAGCCAACTGCCTTTGAGGACAGGTGGCATTTACTAAGAGAAAAAAACCATGCTTTTTAATGCCTAAGCAGAAAATGCAATCCCAAATATTGCCCATTCTCAAAAAACCACATTGAAACAGCAACTTTTAAAGGGAAGAGACAGACTGCAAAGCTGTTCCGACACCAGTGATTAAATCCTAAGAATTTAAGTCTGTATTGCTTTACAGAAAGAGATGAAAAACCCAGCAGCCCATAACCAATACCTTTTGCAGGCTGAATTAGTGTTGTTCACAATAAGATTTTCCTTGAACACAAGTGAACACTGGGCCATGTATGATCCAAGATGTGGCCATACCACCATCACAGGACATCCCACAATACAGAAAAAAAAATAAAGGCAACATGCAAAACTATGC
Source organism: Ptilonorhynchus violaceus (assembly GCA_013397565.1). Taxonomy (NCBI): domain Eukaryota; kingdom Metazoa; phylum Chordata; class Aves; order Passeriformes; family Ptilonorhynchidae; genus Ptilonorhynchus; species Ptilonorhynchus violaceus. Next base: position 1,203,333 of record VZRJ01012357.1, on the reverse strand, counting down.
ATTTCATTTTGTCAAACATTTCTGGGGCAGGTTCTGAAGGAGGCTGTGCTTCCATGTCACCAGCACAAGCAATAGAATTTTCTATGTGACTCAGCAACCAGCACTTTAAGATCTTTCGTTATTCTGGCCAAATAATCCCAAAGCAAGTTGCTGAGCATTGAGCACTTTTAAAAACTTGGTTAAGACATTAGAATGCTTCCCTCACATGCCTTTAACAGAGAAAGGCTTCTACATCCAGTTTTACAAAGGGCCAGATGGGACGGTCTTTACAGAGAAGAGTTTTGTGGGTAGCTGTACTGAACCTGAGACTGGACAATTGACCCTTAATTGATGTGAATGAGGGCTAATAAATGCTGCAGTAGGTCAAATACGGGTTTTTTTCTTCTTGCTTCACCAGAAAAGCCACAGGAGAAAAGACAGTGTGTTGTTCTGATCTCCCACCCATGTTTTCTCTCACGTCGTGGTAGTTGTGATTGTTCCTTTCTTTTCCTGCAGAGAACTCACATTATGAAACCAGAGCGAGAACAAGTCATGTACAAAAAAAGTTCCTTAAAAAGGCAAAAACTAACCAGCCTTGGAAAAACAATAAGAGAGGAATGTGAATAACACAGCATTTCCCGTGGCTTGTATACTTATCTCATACCACAACGATCAAGTGGCTTACTTGTCTCTACCCGTTACAAAAGGGATTCTTTGCATTTTCACGTGGTTCTGCTCTACAACCAACCACACAGTTTCACTACTTTGTCTTAGCTATTTTGGTGCTTAGATACTCAAATCCTTTCCCCTTCCCCCCAGTAAGTAAATTTTCCAGGCTAAAGTTCAAAGTAAATTCCAATGTGATTATATAAACACATGCATACTGTAGATTGACATCATACAATGCTATTCTTTGTTGCTGGATGTTTTTTTCTCTTTGGTTTGCAACAACTTCAGTATGCCTGGCTTGTTTCCCTAAAATAGTAGCTTATTACACCCTACTGAATAAGATAACACTGTATTTATTCCTCTGGCAGTTTGGTTTTCACAGGGAAAAAAAGCTCATGATTTAATTCATAAAAATAGACTTGCAAAGGAAAAATAAAAGTAACAGACCTTATGAATCTCCCTGTTTATTAAGGCATGTGAGTAGTGGAGAGAAAGCAGGTTTATATGTTTCAGTCCATCATGACTGTGAAATTGAACTGTAAATGGTACCTAGTGCAGCCAAGTGAGACAGACACCATGCCGGGAGTTAATGGAAATGTGGAGAGCTTTTCTTTTTAACAAAGTACTTGAGCAATTATTCCAGCACACCCACAGAGAAATGAGATAAAGTTAGGCTGTGCATTACAAAGGCTGTTAACTGCAAAATAAATTTACTGACAGCCATTGGGAACCTTCCGTTCCTTGCTCCTTTTCCTGCACCTATTAGCTGAAAACGACGAGCAGCATTGGTGGGGATAAACAGCCAGCCAGTTGTGGGGTGGGAGGGTGGTCATGTGCGAATGTGCTGGGTTGTCACGCTCACCTGCAATAGAGGTGGGGCTTGGGGAGCCACCCACGTCTGTCACTCCAGCACTGAGTGCTTCTGGCAGCCCTGAAGCTGTCAGGGCTTTGTATTGGCATTCACCTTTTACTGAAACAGGAAAAATACGCCGGAGCTTCCTCCCGGGCTCACCTTTCCATCACTGGAAAGTCCCTGGCTGCCCACAGCACCAAGGAGTTGAAGGTCATGTTTGAGGCTCAGCCTGTTCCAGCTTAGCGTTGAACTCCAGGGACAAACAGGATGAAGGGCACATCCTCCTTGCCCTCTAAAACCTATCCTTGTCCAATTGCTCGATAAAGATCCCCCTCCTCCAGCCCCACCTGCTCCCCAGCAGCAGTGCAGCCACACCAGCGTGTCCAATGGTAAATATTGATCTCCTGGGGCACAGCTCACCCCGTGTGCACGGTCAGGCAGAAAGCCCTGCCCAGCTGTGTGCAGCCTCTCACCCCCTGCCATCCAAAGGGGGGCTTTGTTGGATGAACCGTGCAGGTGAAAACACAGCCACTTTTTCAGTCAGGAACCCGAAAGGAGCTTTGCTTCCTAAAGAAAAAAAAGAAAATCTCAAGCAGATGCCAAGAGAGAAAGGCTGCCCATATAGAAAGTGTTCATCATTGGTCACAATGGTTTTGTATAGGTTTTCCATTTAAGGGAAAAATCCTTCCCTTTCAGAAGGGCATTAGAAAGCACCACTGGTACGTTACGGATCACATGCCAGAGGAGACCCGCCTCAGCATCTCATGAGAAACCCACCAGAGAAGCCAATATAGGAATGATGCTAAAGTGTTTTCAAAAAGCAAGCAATTTCTCTATCAGTTGCAACTTCTGTTTTACAGAGTCCTTTATTCACTAGCAAGGACCATGCTTAGGCCTCTTGGATATATCTTGTCATGATAGCAGCACACTATTTTGGTTTTTATCATTCTGTTTTGAGAGAATCTCAAATGCAAACCTGTATCAGATACAGCACATTGACCCAAAGCCAAGCCACATTTTATGTAATACCCATGACATCTCTTACACCTGTGGCAATACAAGCAAGTTCCTATTTGCATTTCCAGTGCAGATATAGTGACAGCTATTTACTCACAACTCTTCCCTTGCTATTCCTGGTCTCTGTGCTGGAGCACCACTCTTTGAGCAGGTGCATTGACTTTGCTAACTCTCCCTTCTGGAGCTCATTGTCATGGTTTGTTGCCATTAGCCTCAGTTACACGACCTCTGAGAGCACCCCTCCCTCCCTCCTTTTCAGGAAGGTATCGTTTGAAGATCTGTATCTCTTGGCCTCACAGCTATTATTTATGGCTGTCAGTCAGGCAACAGAAACTGAAATCAAAACAACCAATGCTCTCCTCTGTAGCAGACCTGTCACTGTCACTTTTTCCTGACTTTATTGGACATAATCAAAATTTGTTTTGTTTTCCCAGTCATCTGTCCTATATAAGCATCCTGCACAGCCCCAGCACAGCTGCATTGCTCACCAACACACTCTCCATCCCCTCCATAACCCTAATGCCATCCCCAGCAAACAAGGGCCTGTTACCTCCAGGAGCTGCTCTGCTTTCAGCCCTCCTGGGCCGTACACAGGCAGGGCTGCCCTCACACAGATCCTCCCTGCTGAGGGAGGACATTATTTTGCAACAAAACTTAGACATGAAGCCAGCCTGGACCCTGGGGAAGTCACCTCTCCGTCCTGCCTGGAGCTGCTAATGCACACGGACCAGCTCCTCTCTGCCTTGTGGCATTCCCATTTCCTTGCACATCTGTCAGATTCTTTCCACGTTGCTTTTCCTTCGCTGCGCAGTGTAGAGAGATGCCAGCTTTCCATTTNTTTTTTTTTTTTTTTTTTTTTTGCACTATGTGTGCTCTAGATCTACTGTTATGCTGAAGATGCTATCAAGGATCCAAATGTGACACGATTTCAAGGTTGGCCTCAAGGTGGTTGACTCTGAGAGTCAGCCTTTCAATCACCATCAGATACTGATCAAACAAAAACAGATGAGGGCTGACAGCAGGCTGGCGTTATTAGACTCTCTACTTCCAGCTGGTTTAGTTCAGGACGTTTTTATCAAGTGAGTCTGCAGCTCACCTCAGTAGTATGCAAGGAAGGCAGGAGGGGAAATGGTTGTACAAAAATGGAATAGTTTGTGATTTATAGCTGAAGGAAAGCCAAGACAATGGTTTCCCCTGAGTCACTAGATGTAACTGTGCCTCGAGCATCACCATGAGACAAAGCAAATCCCAAAGATAAAATCAATTTGGGGGAGGAGAGGGGACCCACAGCTGCAAAGATGCAGCTTTCCTCCCTCTCCTTGCATAAACATTGCGTCAAAATTATCGCAAACCTGCAGCTGCCCAAATGCCACTCGCGTCCTCACGCGCTGCACAACGCTCTCTGTCGACTTCAAAGGAACAGAAAGACACCGAGAATTTTTACCTTCAGTTTGCCATGCTGATAGAGATCAGGGAACCAGGGAGATTTGCAGACTTTGATCATCCCTTGTTTAATTAAAGTCAGATGGAGCCCAGTTGAACCGCGAGGTTTCAGCTTCGGCAGGGGACTCTGTGGCCCAGCAGAGTTTTCATCAGTCTTTCATCTCCTCCAGTCAAAGTCTCCCACCCTGACCCAGCTGATTTCAAACTATCCCAATCAGATCCTGCTGAAGAGCTGCTTTTTATTTGTCACAGGGACTTCCTGTAATTATCACCAGGCGTCTCAGGTGAAGGAGCTACACTGTTGTTTACCGTTCTAGCCTCAAAATACATTTTTTAAGAAAGACTTTAGCTGCTCTGCGCTCCATTAAGTTCCACAGCCAGGACCCTTTAAATATTGGGACATATCTTAGATCAAGGTCTAATACCAGTTCCAATCTTTTACTGACACTGCTAATTTTTGCACCTGTAAAGGGTTTGAATGGTGGTTATGAATGTAGCTGACCTAAGGATAAATGAGAAGTTTTAGTGTCTCATAAATATTTGGGTTCATCTTTCATAAATTCATCCTTTTACCTGAACATGTTCTAGATAATTCTAACCCTGCCTGTTCTCCAAAATGTTGTCTCTATGTTGTCTTTCCTGCTTGTTAATCTCACTTTCAGCAGAGACAAATGTCCATGTCACAAGGCAGAACTGTCGTAGCCCTCAAAGCACAGCTTCTGATTACAGAGCAATATTTACTTGAGAAAAAACTACAGCAACCCATAGGTCCCATGCAAAGCCCTGAGCCCACAAAAAGCTCTGCAGAAATTGGCCTCTTTGCTCTGGCTGCTTGGGCAAAACTCCATTAATTCAGGGGGACCTTCTCATGCAAAGCTCCTTCTGGGCACAAAAAAAAATCTATATCTCACATGAAGCACCTCATTCTTTAGTGGAAGAGCACAACCCTCTTACTATGGCTACCAAACGCCACCAAACATCATGGCTGTGGCTACCTGTGGCTGAAAGTTTATTCCTATGATCCAGAGTGATCCACCTTCCCACCTGAGAACTGGATAACGTGGTCCCAGCAGGATTATAACATCTTACAGGAGTGAGGGGGAGCTGAGTTGGGAAGGACACTTGCGCTGCAGGAGTGACAACCCAAACAACAGTCAGGGGCCTCAGGATCTCACATCCTCCGGTTAATTATGAGGGAAAACAGGAGCATCTTTCCACTGACCACATGTGGAGTCACAGCTCCTGTTGAAGGTACCAAAATTGCCTGTCTGGGGTTAGATGTCTGAAGATCACATCACTGGTTAAGCATAAATGCTGTTCTAACAAGTGGGATTTGGACCTAAATTTGCTAATGATCTGACAACCAGCCCTTTCTTCCAGGGGCAGGATCTTAGAGCTTCCCCAAAGTAGGTGCATAGGCGGGAGTTAAATGTCACCATCCACCTTTGGCTGATTAAACTCTGTTTTTCTCCATCTGATACAATTGTAAGAGTGCACCGCGCTGATCAGGCACACGTTTTGCACAAAATGTCACGCATGTTTATTATTAGATTAAGCTGCAGTAGGTTTAATTTTAGATCTTTTGGTTCAAGTGGTGCAATGAAGATTAAATGTTAGGCATTATTAAAGATGCAGATGTGGATATATTGAATTATAAACCTCATTAAGTGCGACATCCTAGACAGTCTTCCGAGATAAGCTACAAAGGACTTCCTTACTTCATACCAAAGTTATTAAAATATTAGAAGGTAAATCTAATCATAAAAATATTGTGATAGAATGAAACTGATACTTTAAAAGTGTTATTACAAAAGACTGTATTTCTTTCATGTATAATTACTTCCTTCTCAGTTTAGATTGCTGGATTGATATTAAAATGCAAGTATTTTTCCTCTTTTGAACACACACAAAAAGTAAGTACAATGGAGCCAAATTTTGTCACTGCTTTCAGTGCCTGAGCCTTCAAAAATCCTCCTCCTCAATGTCAAGCTTTTAGTTCTCATCAAGATTAAAGTTGTCCACTCATGATTACATCTGGTAGCAAAGCCAGCCCCACTTGCATGGATGAGTGGTTGAGACACAGTTATCACAGGAAATATATGAGAAGATTTTGGAATGTCTGGGGTGGCTAAATTTAGAGGAGAGACCAATATGGTGGAACAGGACAGAGATTCATGAAAAAATAAAGGCACACAGAGTGGATTCTCAGATTCTCTCATCAACTCCTTTAACGTCAGTCAATTGTGGTAACTTCCTCTTCTGTTATAGAAGAGTAGGGGGTACACAACGAAATTACAATGGGCAAAAGAAGGAAAGTTTCAAATTAATGCAACAATTTTTAATTTTTTTTACTAAGTACCTTATGAACTTGGGGGACTCATTGCTATGAGACAGGGAGGTTCCCTGTCATTCCACTTCACGAGATTCCCTGTTGGCACGGATGATAAGAATTTCACCATGTCACTGGTGAAGAAAAGTAATCTATAAGACATAAAAGCAGTGTTGGCCCAGACCATCAACCAACCAGTGACTGACAAATGGGAATTCCTGTAGGAATTTCATTTTGGGACAGCCTAGCCTTTCCATCGAGAGAGTTTTGCTCTGGCTCTTAATATCAAGACCATGATATTGCTCTAACCCAGCTGGGCAATTGCAGCTCTTTGAACCTGTGGGCAGGCACAAACAATTTCACATCACACCAGGACTTTCATAGATTTTGTCAAAACTCACTGGAAATCCATATCCATGTTCTGGAGGAGTTCTCACCACTTCTGCTTCCCCATTGCAAGGAAAGGCTGAGCTACGCTGAAACCATTGCCCTATTTTTAGACGGACTGCTTATCCCTCCCAATTTACAGGACATCAAAGGTTTGTCCTGTCCTGGACCAGGTTCAGAAAAAGCCCATAAAATCCTTCAGCTCAAGAACCATGTTTTCTTAAAAGGGCTTTCTTCTTTCTCCCCATTAAACTGTGGCAACCCTTTGACTGCACTAGATAAAGGCCATTCTAACACGCTGAAAATACAGAGACAGCAATTCTATTTCTCATTTGCTAAACAATTGCATTTGTAAAGCAATATAAGAATTTAAGAGCATTTTCTATAGGTGTGTTATGTCAGCTGAATGAAATGACCACAATGGATTTGATCCATGATAAGATATTTGAATTTGCTTGTTTGCAGGAGTTGCTAGATCAGATAACCTGATTTGTCTCTCAGCATATAAAGCAGGTCTCTTTTCAGATAAAGCTGGGAAAGAAAGTACCAATTTATTTGATTGCATTACATTTTACATTAGATGTTCCTTTTGGGATTGTTGTAAAAGCTGGCATTTATTTATATCTATCTGTCACTGACTGGAGGTGCTTGATGTCAGAAACGGCAAGATAAAAAAGCTTGTTTTACAAATAAATCTTTAGGAGCAGAGCTACAGCAATGATTCTTGTAAAGTAGGCAATCACATTCTACTGGGTTAGAGTCTGAACATTGCAAATGTTATGAAAATTTGAAAATAAGACATAAAATACCTCACTGCCACTAGGAAGGGAACTGAGGAACATGGAAAGCAAGACTTGTAGCAGAATATCAAAATTTTTATTACATTTTTCCAGTAGAGACTTACAAATTCTCCTGTTTCCTTTTAGCTGCTTTTCAGTGTGACAGGATAAACATTTTTAGGAATAAGTTTCTCTCTTACTAAACTCAAGTAGTATTTTTTGTATTCAACAGAATAAAACAACAGCATTTAAAGGGAAATATTAGATTACTTGTGAGGGTTTCTGAGAAACAGCTTGGTTGGATATTTTTATCTTCATTTCCCTGTCTTTTGCAATTTTAATTTGAGAAAAGGCACATACTGTGAAAAGTTCAGTTAAATATTTCATTGTTAGTGCATGCTGCAGAAAGCAAAGAAATCCCATAATACTTTAAAGATCAGCTCTTCTGTATTTGTTTTGGTGGGTAATTTGTTAGTGTAAAATGAACAAAAAAATCAAGATTCCTACTGAGAGCAGACACTCCGAAAGAAGGCGAGGAGTAATAAAGCACCATAATGAATTCAGATGCTGCAGACAGAACTACTAAATAAAATACACAAGTGAGGGAGTCAGGACTGTTGCCTTTTGTTCTGCTCTATAAACCTAGGTCTGCAGAACTCAGATTGCTTCTGAAGCTGGAAGTAATAGCAGCTCCTATATCCTTGTTTTGAGTAAAACCAGCCATGACAACATGATCTCTAGCACAGCCTGTACTTCTTAGCACATGGACAACTGTAAGATGACTCACCAGGCTTTTAATTGCAGCTTTGATCATTAAATCTCTTTTGAATTACTGAAGACTCTATTTCCGCTTTCCAGCTACAAAAACCATCAGAAGAGGATTTGAGGTTTCAGGTCGGAAAGTTCAGCTTCCCTTTTAAAATCCCGGCCTCGTTCAGTGAGGATCCAGAAAGTGCTGCAAACACCAAGACAAAGCATAAAACAGATCACACCAGACCAGTCTTCTTAGCCTTGGGCATCCTGTGTTGGCATCCACCTCTTTATCTTGTCTGCCATTTCCAGGCCAGAACTTTTGTTGCTTTGGTAACCTACTAAGAGCACTGATGCTTTCATTGTGGTTGGCCTGCTTCTGGCACTAATCACTCTTTTCACATTAATGAGATGCTGTTTATATTTTTTTTCTGTCAGATGTTGTGCTCAATAGTCAAGGAAGGCACCACTAGATGGCTCAAGGGACTAGTAGGCTGCTCCTTGCTTCCCAGAGATCCCTAGGCAGGGCGCTGGGTGGTGGCCCCCAGAAGGATGATCCTCCAAACCCAGCTTCCCTTGGCCACGGAGGAGCCATTCAGCCAGCACAAGACAGGACTCAGCTTTGCCCTGTTCGGGGCAGCCACCCAGCAGCAAGGCCCTTGTGGCACCAAGCACTGACACCCCTCCCCAGGCAAAGCAGCCTCCCCGCTGCCGTGCCCTAAAAGAAGCAGAAGGGCAGATTTTGCCTCGTAAAAGGGCCCGTCCTGTTCTGACAGAGCCCCGTTTCCGTGCAATGTGTCAGCAGTCGACAGAGGAAAAGGATGGTCCCTCCCTGGCACATCGAGTTCGCTCAGAAATGCTCCTTCTGGCTTTTTTCCCTTGCACAGCCGCACGGCTCCCTCGTCAGTGACTTTTAATTCCAGCCGATGATTAACGCCGTTGGTAGCCGTAATCACCAAATGTTTCCTCGCTGATGTAAATCCCTTCCCCGATGGAAACTCAGGACCTTGCCACAGCCCAGCCTGCAAGGACGTTTCCTCTGTGCAAGGAATGAATTAGGCATTAACATAATGGACTTTTAAGTCCCTCTGGTCGTTGGCCCCAGAGAGGTGCATCCAACTGGATGCTTCCAGTAGTTAATTTGTTCCACAAATGGAGGGGGAATTTTTGCTCTTTAAAAAGCTTTTTAGTGGGACCTTTTCTCCCCTAGCCAACATCAGCTTGACTTCTGCAGAGTCACTTTAGATTCACAGAGATACAAAGGAGGTAAAACTCATCTCCTTATTATACAGCTGAGCGGGTCTGCTCAGGGAACTGCAAAGAAAGAGCAGGGGAAATATAAAAGGAAATTACAAATAATGTTGATAAAAGCAGCAAAGAATCACAGTTCTTATCCAAGTGTGTGCAAAAAAGTTCTCCCAAAACAATTCCACTATTGTATGGGTTTTTCCTACAACAGCGCTTATTTCATCTACTCCCACTCCTTGGCAAGCCTCAGGTGGCCAGTCTGGCTCAAGTCATTTTCTTATGGGGGTGGGTAGGAATTGTAGCATTTTTAATGTTTCCACAAGTCTCACACTTGCAGTTAATGCAGGTTGATAAGCTGCAGAAACCTGGTCAGCTTTAACTAAAATGCAGCAGCACAGTAGCAAATTTATCTGGGATATCTAGAAGTGAAAAATGGGTCAGTCCACTTATTAAAAGAAATCTTCTGGCTGCCAAGAGAGCTTTTGGGCAGCCAAGAACTCATCGGTAGGAGTTTCCACAAACCTTGTTTTTGTCAGACTTCTTACAATGGGGCAACATAATCAGCTGAAATTAAAATGGCCCCGTGTTAGTCAGCAAAAACAGAGCCCAGCCTTCAATTAGTGCCACCACTACCCAGCCATATGAAAGGGAATATAATGGATCTTGGCTGATTTCCTGCCAAGTTTTCCAGACCTCACTTTGCTTTTCTGACTTTACATGCAGTATCATATTTAGCAGGACTAATGAGCCTGCATTCCTCTAATGGGCTCACCCCAGCATGTGAGGGTTTGTTTTGTTCTTTCGTTGATGATCTCCCTTCCCCGAGAAATCAATGCCTGAAAAAGACACAGAATAAGGTCTTTGCAACGCTATCATTCCAAGGTCTCTGCTCTACCCTCACTTTTAGAGCACACAAATGATTTTTGACTAGCAATTTCAGAGGAAATTCACAGAAAGCATCTTTCTGCGGGATTGCAAACGCTTCGGCTCCTGCTGCAAGGGCTCAGAGCACTTCAGCTGCTTACACTTAATTGGGGAAACTGATGGAAGAAAACAGACACAGAAGAGAAATAAAAGCAAAAGACCAGCAGAATTCACACAAGAAATTCACCCTCTGGTTTCTAAAGAAAAGGGTATGAACAAAAGCCATCCTTCCCCAGTGAGGCATTTCAGCATCACCTGAGAGAGCTCTCCTGGAGAAAACTACAAGCTGGCTGGTCCCACCTTGACCCCTGGGAAGTTGATGATTTTTGGCATTTTTTGCTCCATTTCCAAACATCAGAAGGAAAAGAATGTGATTGGGAGGAGTTGGTATGGGTTTGTAGGGGAGCAGTCCTGACACTCCTCCTCCTCAGAGACCCTGGGGCAGGTTTGAAGTGTCTGAGAGCCCTTGGCAACAGGAAGAATTTGGTAGAGTCAAGTAATCAAAAGCAAGAGGAGAAGAGCTTCCCTTTTGAACATCACAAGAATCAACAGAGATAATGACTGTACAGTTTTCTTCAGACATTAGTATTAATAAAATTCATTCTGAAAAGGCCAAGACATTAAGAGCTAAGCAGATGATGAGCTCCAATTGCAGCAATTACTTATTGACTATGTAATGTGCCCTGCTTTTTGCTAATGTCATCCTTGTCCTCTTCTCCTTCTCCTCTGCCCCATCTCCAAACATTAGCCAAGTCTTTTTAGGCAGTGGACTGTGGAATGAGACTTCATGCATCCAGTGTTTTGTTTGCTGATTACAGTCTCTAAATTCCATTCTTACAGTGATTTATTCAAATTGTTTTGCCCCCCTCGTTGAATTTATGGAGTTATGTGTAGAGTCTCCAGCCTCCATCCATCTATTTTCACAAACTCTGTTGGGACACAATCATTATGAGCAGTTTTTATGCCTCTTTAAGTAAAATGATCCAACAAGTTCTGATAGGTAAACCATCATAAGGTCATGCCAGTTTGTTTCATGTAAAAAAACAAATCTCAGAAAGGAAAAATTCAGGTAAGAAAGGAAAAAGCCCAGGTACACTCATTCTACCAGATTATGTGGTTACAACAGATTCCAATGCTGATTTCAATGTCGAAATTTGCTGCCCTGGTGGGGTGTTCCCAGTAATGATAGTGTGGAAGTTTGCTGAATCACGAAAAGTTTCAAGTGCAGAAAGTTTCCTGCTAATTTCACTGAGTTTGAGAAATCACCAGAATATAGGATTCATTAAGAGTTGCTTTTTTATGTAGATGACAAAGAGAAATTGCAGCCAGTGGTGTCTTTGCTGAAAAGACTCCATTAGACTGCCATTAGTTGCTAATAATATATCATAATTATTTTTATAGGGTTAAGCTTGTCTCTTTCCTCATCCACCTGCCTTGCAGAGATAACCTCTAAGAATACCCTGAAGGACTGCCAGGCTCCAAATCAAAAGCTTTTCCTTAGCTAAATTTTCTAAACAATCCATTACCTATAAAAGATTGGCGAGAATACAGAGATATGGCCCTTTCTCTTTCCAATTTACATTCTCATATAACTCCACTCAATGCCTAGTCAGACTCTGGAATAATTTGATTTTTCTTCCATTATTACTATGCAAAGATATTCTGTATAATAGTGAAATATCCATTCATTCTTCAGAACACATTTCATTTGCTGCTAACTACACAAACACTTGACTGCAGTTAAAGAATTTCTAATCAGATGTGTCGCGTACCTTGTTTGAAATACCCATTTTATTTATTGTGCGTGGCACAGTTTGCAAAAGGTTGAGCCTTAGTAGTGCATAATTCTATTTGAAAATGAAGAATAAGCTCACTGCTAGGGTGCATGTTTGTGAATGTGCACGTGTGGTTGGAAATACTAAGTGTTGAGACTTAATTTTCTTCTCGTCAGCTTGGCCTGGAAGTGAAGCTTATCGGTGAATCTGCCAGGTCTCGTGGCTGCATCTGCTGCCTGACCTTTATGCAAGTGTGTTAGATTATTTTAATTGCAGAGCTGAGCACCACTCTGGATGAATATGAACAGCAGAGCAGCTGACTTGACTCAGTCTCACCAAGAGGCTTGTGTTATTCTTCTGCTCAAAATCCTGCTTCTGCAGACTGAGTCCTGCTGTGCACTGGACTTCTCTAAGCCTGGAACTAGCTCCAGCATCCTGAGGAGAAGGAACAGGCGGATGATCTGTCCCCAGAAATAGGCATAGGTGGCTTGACCTGGAAACACTGATGAGTTTCTACAGCTTAGACACCCCAAAATCCACGAACCTTTCAGCAGAGAGGGGCTGGCACAACAATCCCATTGCCACTCTGAGAGCAGGGCTGGCTCAGGTCACAACAGCCAGCAATGCTGCCTGCATGACAAGGTCAGTGACTTTTTCTGCCACTATGAAATGATGTCTTTACACAGCATGAAATGCTAAATACTCATTTTCTCAAGCTGAATTAACATAATTTAACTGAAGGCCATGTATCTGCATTCTGGACTTTGTTTCGTTGCAGGAGCTTTGAATGGTGGCATGACCTCGCCAGCACATTTGAATCCTCACCACAGAGACCCTCTGAACAAAAGCCAAGCTTAATTATAATAGGAGAATTTCCATGAGGAGAGTGAATCAAACTTCCTTGTGTGAAACCAGAAGATGCTGCAGTGCTCTCCAGAGAACGTTACATACGTAACCAGCAAAGACAAAACCCAACCCCGTGCAAATGGCAGCGTTTTCTGGGAAATGTCTCCCAGAGGAAAAAAAAAAAAAAAAGTGAGGTGGGAGGTTTTTTTTCATATTCTGTTTGAATAATGCTAAATTTGCAGAGATGGAATTTGGGAAGAGACAAGAACTGTTAGTGCATTAACATTCAAGTTTCAGGAAAAAAATGAGAAGACATCTCCATTTGTGGAAATAGTCAAAACCCAGGTGGACACAGGCAGCCTCCTCTAGCTGACCCTGCTTGAGCAGGGAGGGTGGAATAGATCATCTCCAGAGGTCTCTTCCAACCTAAACAGTTTTGTGATTTTGTGATTGATACTTAAAATATCAGAATAGGTTTTTTTCTTCATGTTTTCAAGGTGTTTTGGTATTTCTGCCTCAAGCAGGAGGGGTGGTTTCTCTTCCAAACTCAACAGTCCTAGTTTAGAAGTGCTAAAATACTTTTAGAAGTTTTAAACTGTTTTCAGTTGGCATTTCAGAATGACACAGATGAAGTATAATTTTTTTAAGCTGGGGTGAGAGAAAGAGGAATAAAGCCTAAGTGACTTACAAAAGAAAAGAGATCATAGACCCATTGAATAGAATCGTAGAATGATTAAGGTTGGAAATGACCTCCAAAATCATTGAGTTCACCCAGCACCACCATGTTCACCACTAAACATATCTCCAAGTGCCACATCCACATATTTTTTAAATGCTTGCAGGAATGGTGATTCTACCACTTCCCTAGATAGGCTGTTCCAATGATCTTTCAGTCTGAGTCAAAAAGAAAAACTTCTGTTTGTTTTGCCAAGATAAGTTGAATTTTACTGTTATTTTTAGGTTCAACCCTAGAAACAAGATAAGAAAAATTTCCATCTCAGGTTTTAAATACAGTTACATTAAGGTTCTTGATCTCTAGTATAAGTTGTCTGCCAAAAAACCCCAAGCTAATGAAACCAAACCGCAGGAACATTGTTCTGGGTTTTGGATGATTTCAAAGCTCAGAGATGCCCCAAAAGTAATTTATTCCAAGCAACATGAGACATAAGCAGCCTTAATTTAACATTTCAAGTTGTGGAAGATGAAGTACCGAATTTCCATCTCATATTTTCTGCTTAGATTTGTCCAAACAAATCAGCATATTTCAGGAACATTTCCACTTTCTTTCATCTACCTGGTTATTCCAGAAGAGTTAACATGTACTATTTCCTTTTCTTATCCAACCACTTGAATAACATCTGCCCTCTTCGTCAGCTTCCTAAAATAACTCCCTTTGGCATGTTAGAAAAGATTTTTCATTCTCTGGTGCAAAACAGCCGTCAAGTAATGAACTGAGGGCTCAGCCCAGCAAATATTTAATTTGGCAAGGGCCAAGTTTTAACTCGTGATATCTCATCTTTGCATTCAAATGCCTAAAACAGGTGATACATGCGTAATGCAAAAAGCTGGAAGCAAACACCACAGCATCTAGAAAATAGCTGCAGGGGTTTTTTGCTATGGAAATTATTTCTGCTTAAAACATCAACCCAGAGTAATTGTATATTTTGTTTAGAGTGACAGCTGAATTTTTCATGTATTTGCTGTCTTTTGATGGCAGATAAGTGGGAAGGAAAATGCACTCTCTGAAGGCTTTTATCAGAGAAAATCGCAGTCAGAAAATTGCACCATGTAGCACAGCAATATTTCCATACTTTACTGCACTTACAGAGAGAAAACTGTTATTAAGGCTAACAGGGTGTCATGTAAAAAGAGATGTTTCTTTTCACAGATCCTTTATTCGGCCAGAGATTTTCCCCCTTCGGTTGCAGGCTTTGGGAGGCCATTCCAGCACAATTTAAAGCATTCGACTTTTCAGTGAAGTGCAGCCAATATTTTAACAGAGGGATCCAACAAAATTCCTGCTGGCTCTGTAGACTCTGAATAAAACCCAGGATGGGACGGACCCACCCTTGAGAATCTGTTCACTTGTGTTGCATTGAAACAGAAGGGACAGTATCTTGAAGTAAAGAGGGAGCAGAAATCCATCCCTAAAGCCTTGCCTTGCTGCACAAACCTCAGTTGTTCCCAGAAGATAAGGATCACTCCTGTGGTGCCCTTCACGCCTGGTTTGCTGGGCAGACATTTCAGAGAGCATCGGGAAAGGCAGCTGAGCAACCACCCACTGAAAGGAGCTTCAGGAGGGCTGTTTGGTTTGGAGTTCCCTGGAGGACTTCAGTCCCCTTGAAAGGGAAAGAGCTTGTAAGGGACCAGACTGGAGGGAAACGGGGTGGGCTCCAGCTGAGGAGCCCGGTGGTTCACTCCTGCTGCTGCACTGACTCACATTTACTGAATCTACCAGTGCCCTAATTGCCTTCTGCTAAGCATGAGCCCTGACTCATAGTAAGAGCTGCTGTTTCTACTGTTAGGGATGAAATTCCCAGTGGACAAACCCCTGCAGATTCACAAGGATCATCACAGCGGCTGTAAAACCGTTTCATCTCCCTATGACTCAATCGCGCTGCTAATATTTCAATTATTTGCCGGGTTTGTAAACAAAGCTATTCTGGGATGCTTTGGAAGCACCAATCTCCTTCTCCAAAGGCCAGCAGTTAGTCATGGCTTCATTCAGCAGAAGGCCCTTTATCCTGGGGAGCAACTCACCTTGCTGTTGTTCTCAGCTGTGCTGCAGCTACTCCTCCACATTCCCTTCACAGGCAGGAGCACTTCTCCCAAAACTCAGCACGCAGGATCCAGTCCCCTGTGCCATTCTGTTTGCTCTCTTCATGGATTATTGCAATAAGAAAAGCAGCAGCTGCCTGAAACAGATTTCTTCTCAGCAGAAGGGGGGGAAAATATCCAAGCCTTCTCTGCCATCTTAGCTTGGCAAGTGACAAGAAAATCTGCACCCATTTTGTTCCAGTAAAGCAATTTGAAATTAAAAAAAAAAATTCTCAAACACTGCTTCTGACCCAGAACAGTATTAGCACAAACATAGGTGCACCTTCATCCCATTGTCAGGGAAAAATTAAGTGAAAAAATGAAGAAAAAATTCTCTCTTTTCCCTGACTATCCCAAATAGCTTGAAGCTGGAAGCTGTATCTGGTATTACAGCAGGCCCCCAAGGTAACATTGCAAATAATTCCCAATCCAAATAATTCACTTTGCAGGCACAGAGCAATATCCCAAGCTCCCCACAAGACCAGGGAGGTTGTCTGGCTTGTAGTAGGGTCAGGTTTTTTTCATTAGGAAGAACTTCCTTGAGGGCTCTTACACAGATGGACTCCCAGACCTGAAGAAGGCAAATTGAAACTGCCATTAATGAAGTCACATAACTCATTGCATGCAAATAAAACACCCTGAGTTATTGTTTGGGTGTTCCGGTCAAATGACCCTTTGAATGTCCATCCTTCTGATGGAACCTTCTCATGCTGGAGGAATTGTTTTTGTTCTCCACACAGATAACTATTGGCTTTTGTCTTTCATACTATGGATTTCCTTTTTTAATCACTTAAACCCCACTCAGCATTCAGAAATATCAAGAACAGCAGTATGAAACAACATTTTTTCCTTGTCCTGCCATTACTGAACGCTTCATCCACTGCTTCAGAAAGAGTTGTTTCTATCTTTGTTTGGGATACTTCAGCCTTTCATTAGGAATGGATAGAAATGCTGCAGCCTTTATGTTCTTCTTAGTAATTGATCAGATAGAATGGAGCTAGCTCTCTAAAAAAGAAAACCAGAAAACAATATTCTTATAAAAGCTGTTGGTTCTTCCACCTGCTGAGCTTAATTTTAATTGGGAGGTGACACAAGAAGAGAGAATGGGTCTCAATTGACAAGACTCATAGATTTCACTGTGCAAAATGGTAGCCAAAATCACACATTCTTGACACACAAAACAGAGGACAGCCAGTGCCTCTTGCAAAAACATAACTGTTCTCCTTTATGCTTCTCTTCTTCCTTTTAGGAAACTCGTTTTTTCTAGTTCTTTCACAAATGGAGTAAATACAAGTACTGAGTAGGACTTCAACAAGCAGAAGGAAAATGATACATGGATAGATACTGGAAGTGGCCAAAGGCCAACTCCATAGAATCCATCTACACTATCACTGAGATAGGGAAAGTCACGGGCTGACATGGATACATGTGGTTTTCCTACATTTTACAGGTTATTTAGTTGCTGTTGCTTTACAAGAATAGATCCAGTAGGGTTACATGTCCAGTGTATTTCATTCTGGACTTTAGCAGGTAACAGACCTGTTTAGCTTTTCCAAGAAATAGACCCATTTCCTTCACCTTTGCTTGGAAGATATCACCGTTTCAAGTGATAATTACAGAAAAATAGAGTAAAGGTATGTGAATAAGTGATATGACACAAGTTTTCAAAAGAGAAAGATTGAAAAGACCTTGCAGATCTCATAGTTCATTTTCCTGAGAATTAAAGACCAAGAGGTTTTTGTAATGTTAAGCCAGAATTATGTGAAATAAAAATTATCTGAACATCCTTCTGTCTTGTAAAGAGGATTAAAAAAATAAAACACGCTTTCTATCACATCAATAGAGACCTGATCACAGAATTTCAACTACTGCTAGCAGAAGTACCATTTCTCTTTATCTATGGGGTTTTTTACACAGTTCCATAGGAAAATGTAAAGGTTTACCTGCAGAGCAGGATATCAGCATTGCTATGTCCTAGCCCAGCTCTGTGTACCTGTGTGAGAAGGCAAGGAAACAAATCAGAGGCACTTATCACCCTGGTTTTCCGACTCTAAGAAGGTGAAGTGGAGGATCTTCTAGATGAGCAAAACGTTCTTGCACAAAACACACTCCCACAGTATAAACAACTCCAACATTAACAATTCGTTTCATTCAAGCTGAGAAGTGGTTTGAAAGAAAGGCACTATCATTTCCCATGACTATCGTACTTCACAAACACCAGGAGACACTGAGATCACTGAGATGGAACTTCTTTCATTTCACAGAAGAAAATGCTACTCTGGAAGCAATCAGTGGTCAGCAGAACATAATAGCAGCTGACATTTCAGGTCAATATGAAAGCAGTTTGGAGCCAGCCAATTTGGAAGTGCTCCAGTTTGTCACTTCATTGCTAACGAAGACAATGTTGCAACATGTTTTGTTTAATATAAAAACCAGGACAGGATCATGGGAGAATTATTTCCCTCTCAACTTCACCCCTCCCCTCCAATCCTCTTTTCAAATGCAATTGTTCTATTTTTAAAAAGCTCATTTGTTCTTATTGTTTTTGCATCAAGCTGGCAGCTCCCCCATCTGTCTCCCACTGCGCTTAAAAAGATGTCACGATCCTGCAGTCCCAAACACGGTCCTGATGTTTCCACTGAACTAAAACACATCTGCAATGACAGCTTTCACTTAGGAGGGAAGCTATTTTTGGAACAACGACAACCTCACCGATCAGATTTCAGATTTTCAAAAAGAAAAACAAAAAAACTCCCCAAACCAGTGCCACCTCATCCAAGGTACCAGGATGCTCATTGGTTGAGACATTAAACAAAGTTTGTTTAAAGAGTTCCCAGCTTCATTGTGCTTGCTGTTTGAGAGCAATACCACACAAGGTTGGAAAAATGAGTCTGTCTTTAGGGCTGCCCTTCACCCAATGTCCCACTGCATCCTGTTGAACAAACCCCCAGCCCAAGGAGATCCCATGGGCTCCCTCAGATCCACGATGGCAATATCAGGTGAGACACCCCTGGAAAATTACTCTTTGTTCCATGCCAACTGGGAAAGAGACGGAAAGAGAGCAGGTAACAGAACCAATGTGCTAAAGAAAGCCACTTTAAGGGTCTCAAACAGAATTCTTGCCAGTGACTGAAGGCTGACCCACTCTTTTGCAGCTTCCATTGCAGGGAGTGACAGTCACATGGCCAAAATGAAACCACATGTGCCTTTACTTGTCTAATAACAGTGAAATCTGATGGAGAGAGTCAGAAATGTAACACATCATCAGTCCAGGTCCCCTCATATTCTCTGCTGCTTCTGATTTTTGGCTGTCTTGTTGAAGGCAGCAGGGTCTTCAAAGCTGGGACTGGCTCTGCTGAAACACAGGCTCCTCCAGAGAAACAACTGTGTTTTTAGATGAAACCTCAAGTGGAAAAGTAGCACAAACACCAAGAAACTTTCAGACCTGGCACAACCTCCATCACAGCTTCTGACCCTAAACATGGACACCCTGTGGATTTTCCATCCCCATAGTTAGGGATTCAGCTGAGAGGCTCCGAGGCTCTTCAGCTTTGTGGAAAATAGAGATTGAGTCACTTTCTCACTCAAACTTTTTCCCTGTGAGTCAAGTCAGAGGCAGAGTAGACACACACTCTCCCTAAATGTGTTTCATGGAATAAACAGGTTTGACAGCTGAGCGTTTCTGGTAAGAGCTGCAAACAAACTCGCACTTTTTTAAAGAGGCTTAAAGCAGACAAACAGCCAGACTACTCTCCTCAGAGGGACAGATCCTGAGGAGACCAGGTTTTTTTTCCTTCTTATTGCATTAATAAATATTCTGTCACTTTAGTTGGCCAAACATAATTGTTCAGACTGCTATGCTGAGACTAATTGCCCCGTCATTTACAATTAGAGGTGCTAATACGGTCATTAAGATGTTACAAATGGCTCCTGACCACCCTCCCAGGTCACCACGATGTACGGAGCACCCCGGCAGAGCAGCAGAAAGAAGCAATTGCAGGTTGGGGACCTCCGCAGGTCACAGAGGCACGAGAAACCTGCCAGGGAGGAACATGCCACAGCCTTCCTTCCTGCAAAACCCTCGCTGGCTGGTCAGGAGTGAAAACCAGCGCAGTTCAGAGAGGCCTGGGTACCTCTGCCACACCTGCCAGACCCCTGACTCCTCTCTTCCAGATGCTGCAACTCCACCAGCTCTTCCCTCCAGGAAGCCCAGCAGGGCATGCGGTGCCACAGGCTCCTGACAGCAATCAGTCATCAGAATCAGACTGAGAGTTCACCTACAATCTTTTCAAACAGAAAGGCCATCTTGTAATTAATTTTTTCCGTCCGCAGAGCAGCCGACACACGAGAGAGAGACTGTGAAGCTTTTAATGCCTGTGCACCCACTCACATAGAAAACTCTCAGTAAACTGAGCTGTTAGAACTTGGTGGGTGTCAGGTTGGTGAGTGCAGCTTGTGGACTTGTGTGCCATATTAGCTGGGAGAGGCTGCATTTGCACGGAAGACTTCAGTCTCCGGCTATATTCTACTTCGGGATGATCTGGAGCCATTCTTTTCCAAGAGGTCAATTTTTAAAGAGGCAAGGGAAAAAAAACAAACCAACCCTCTCTAAAAATAAACCAGCTCCTGTGAAAAAGCTTGGCATTCCCCTGTCAGGTTTCAACGACTGGGAGAGAGAATTGTCTGTCTGGTGTTGGCTTCCAGCCGCAAGGAAGTTCATATCTGATATAATCAAGACACATTAGAAAAAAAACTGAGCAGATAAGAAGCCAAATGCAACTCAAACCACAAAGCCTCCATTGAAAATGTGTTTTGACTTCAGAAGGGGGACAGGAAAAAAGAAGAGAGGATTAGAGATTCAGGGCCCAATGCTCCTCTCAATTGCCCGAGATTTACACCCATTATACTCCAGCAGAGTCGATCCAAATCCCGCTTTGCTGTGAGAAAGGCAAGTGCTTAACTTACAACAGCTGCAAAAACATTTCCGATTCCTTATCTCTTTCCTAATTGCCATTCAGGGGACAGTGTGAAGTGTGTCACGTCCAGCCTTTACCCGTTTATTCTGAAGGTTAAAAGTGTCACAACGGGTGTGGAGTAACCAGCATTTAAAAGAAAAAAAAAGTTTGTAGGTACAGGAAGTCTGTTATTGCGAGTCCAACGAGAAAATAATGCTCTCTTTGTACTTGTTTTCTCCTGACAGGCAGCTTAAATTAGGTTGCTGAATAACTTGGTACATGGTACAACAGTAAACCTGTCACAAAAGCATGTTAATCAAAGCACAACTGATACTTGACATCCCCCGGTGAAAGGCATTTTTACAGTGTTTCATTAAAATCGAAAGGAGGATTAAGAGGCCTTTTTCTTGATTAATGTCTTTCTCTGACTGGGAGATGTAATCCTATCTATAACCTCAAATTACTGGAAACAAAATTAAATTTCTGCCAGCAGATCATTCCAAACACATATGACACGGAGCACAAAAGTGTTCATTTCTTTACACTTTTTATCCAACCTGGAGACCCTCTGAGTTGCAAACACCACAGTGGGAGATCCAGTAACGCTCCAGGTTACTGCAAAATGTCCCCTGAGCCCTGTGGGGGTTGGGCAAACATTTTGAAAACATCGCTTTTAGTGTCAAAAAGTGTTACAAAATGGTATGAGGAAATCCTTGGCAATGAAGTAAATCAGGTTGATAGTGAACATTTCAAAGAGGCAGAAGTTTAGGGAGAAGGTATTCGACCACCCTCGCAAGCCACATAACAACAACAGGGAAATATTGCAGTCAACGTGGTGTAGCACAGTGTTAGTGAAACATCCTCCGGCTTTGGGAACGGAAAAGGCAGCCAGCCTGGAAGAAACACAATGTGAGGATTTCTGTCGAGATATCCCGTCTCTCTTGGCTGCCAGGTGACAGGGATCCTCCTGGGAACACGGCTCTCCCTGGTGACCACAGCGTGATGAGAAGTGGGCTCTTCCCCCCCACCACCATGCCTTTGATTCCGTGTCTGAAGCCAGGCCAGGAATTCAGTGTCAGGAGTGCACATTCCCAGCTGGGGCAGGGACAGAGCTGTCCTGGGGCGTCCCGACTCCCCAGCCTACAGGGCAGCCGGCTCCCTGCCAGCCAGCACAGCCTCTGGGACATTTGCTTCCCAAACCCTCGTACCAGCAGTGCCTGGGGAACCCCTGTGTGCCCAGAAGGGACAAAAGATGTCACAACTGACTCTAATTTCAGCCTGTCCCACACCACACAGGGCAAGGACGTACCAGGTCAGTAACTCGGCTGCAAACACAGCCCCGGCCACCTGCCAAAATCCCCATTTCACAGCGTGCTCTGCTCATACTCTGTGGCAAAATCCTGCATGGCTAAATCCCAGGAAGCCTAAAACAGCTGCATTTCCCATTCAAACAAGAGAAACCTATGCCTCAGCAGAGCACCCCAGCAGCACGTGGCTGCATCTTCCTCGAACAGACCCACTGTTTCTTCTAAGAGCAAAATCCAAGTGGGTTTTTGTAGCAGACCTGGCAGCCATCATTTGGCTTCTCAAAGGCAGACTGGATGAAATCACTTGCAGCTCTGCTGTTTCAGCCACTTCTCCCTCGAAATATTCTCTGCCTCCTTCAACCTGATGGTTTCTCTTCATAAGCCGATAATTGAACTAAAAGCCTAAATTCCAAAATGCTCAAGAGCTGGATTCTCAGCAGATGCTCCTCATATCTCTGTGCTTCAGTAGCCCTCTCACTCCCAAGATCATTAATACTTAGTGCCAGGAACAATTTATTCCCCCAGATAAGGGCTAGAGCTTTTCCAAGCACAACCTACACGCACTGAGATGTTAACAACCCACCTAAGGCCACGTCATGTTCCAGCTTTGATCTCCTCTCTGGTTGGTCTGAATATCTCTTCCCGGACCTTCCCTCTCAGCAAGGCACTGCTGTGTTGCAAGGGGAAGCCCTGGGACTCCAGTCCCCCCTGGAGGCACTCCCACAGTACCCTCTACTCACCATCATCTGCCCATCCAGGGGTACTGATATCACATTGGAGCCGTGCTGAGCCATGAATACCTGAGAAGTTTTCTTAAACAAAACAAAATAAAAAAAAACAATCCAAAAGACCCATTTAACGCCGAGCTCTGGAAGAAGGCATAACATTAAACACTTGTTTTCAAACAACATTCAAATATGTTCATATATCTGACTTGCATCCTGAGCAACCAGTCTTACTCCAGATTTCTGCACAGCGGGGACAAGTTTGTACCCCATCCACCCCCCCCTCCTTAGATTTTTCATTCCCCACTGATTCCTTGGCATCTCCGTTCTAAACACCTCTGTTCTCACCCCTGTTTACAGGATCAGGTTAAAGCAGCCTGTGAAAAAAGAAGGCAGAGTTCGAGAATGCATGGGGCTGTGTCATCCTCAAAGTGTTGTAAGGGCAGCAAATGTCAGCACTCCGCTCTCCTTCCCGTATGCAGCTCAATGTACACAACAGGAGGGTGCATCTGAGAGATGAGCTTTGAGATACAGCCTTTTATAGCATCTGCAATAATTTAATAAGCTGCCTGCTGCTCCCAGAGCACATTCATGGGAGAGAGGGGTTGTTGTTGTTTTAGCCTTTGCAGCTTTGCTGAGCTTTGAACTGAGGGTATTGGGTTGTACAGCAGTAAATGCACTGCGAGTTGTCTGATATATTCCATTAGACCATTTATATAGTATAACCTTACACCTGACAATTTTTACACTATATCTACTGCTTGAAAAAAAAAGAGATGGGTCTTTTGTTGCCATTTATAATACCCCGATGGATCTTAGAGAGTCTTACCAAAGGGCAGGCTAAAGAGTAATTAAAAACCTAGTCAGATTATTTTAAAAAAGAAAAAGTAAGGATGTATCAGGCATTCAGAATCTTCAAGGTGAAGTCCTCTGGAACAGTATTCAAATAGACTTCGTTGTTGTTGTTGTTGTTAATCTCACTTTAAAAACTCAATTTATTCTCATGAAATAACTTCCTCATTTGCAATCTAACTTGTAAGAAAATATTTACACCACATACAAGGGCTTATTTATCTATTAAGTGAGCCATATGGCATCGAGACTGGCAATCTAAGTGGGAACAGACAACAAATAAATGGTGCAGAAAGCTAAACCTTGGAGAGCCACAAAGGCTGGTTCAGAGATGAGCTTGAACAGAGACAAAAAGAACCATTTCCCCAAGCAGGAGAGGAGTCTTACATAGAGGTCATTGGGGCAGCCACGGGTTCCTCAGAGGCGTGTCAGTGTGCAGAGCACACCCCAAACCTCTGGTCCCTGTCGTGTCCACCGGCTCACTGACCTCTGCACACAACGTGCTGGACCAACAGCCCCCTCCAGCCCTGCCCTGCAGTGACTCCATCAGAGCTGAGAGAAAAGGCCCCAGCAGGCTGAACACCATGAAACACAAGGATCCAGCACTCCTGGATTCTGGCTGTGCCCATGGCAGATGTGCAGAGCAGGCTGAGGCTGGTGCAGCCACGGGCGGGGGTCTGGCGAAACTGAGCACAAATCAGTGTCCTGAGGATGCCAAACCTGCCTGGCTGCTCTCTCCCTCGGGCTTCTCAGATTTCTGATGCCGGTGAGGGGGGAGGGAAGAATGTAAAAGAAGACTTCTCTAGCTGCCCTAATCTATGTTATGCCCCTTTGAAGCTTTCTCCTCACATTTCTAAGTACAGACACGGCTCTCACTGCACAATGTGGGGATTGATATCAACCAAGGACATGGTGATCCTTCTTGTTTGCCCCCAGTAGGAAACAACAGCAGGGTCAGTGGGGAAATGGGAGCTGCCAGGGGAAGGAAAGGGCAGATTTAAGTTTTCTGCATTTCAGCAGGGCTAGAAGCAGTTAAATGGGCCACCCCACTTCGATGGGCTATCCCATTATTGACGTTGTAGGCAGTGTTGGAGCATAAAGGTTTTGTGCACAAAAATGTCTGTGGTTATCTTCAGAAAAGAAATGTGCTTTAAAAGGCTTGAGTATAACATAGAGTCTGTGTGGAGGGAAATACTGGAGTGATGGGAATTTTAAAAGGCCCAAGGTATAAGCATTTACACAGCAACCTGATTTGGAAAACAAGAAATAGGAGGATTAGTTTAGTTTGTCATGGGGTTGATTTCTTTTCTGATTTCTACAGCAGAGTGTTTTTATCACGTGAAACGGTAGTCAGTGCCACAGCTAGTTAAATATAACAAGTGGGAGAGAGAAGATAAATAATTCTGAAACCTTTCTAAAATGAAAGCTTTCTTCTAACTCAGGAGCCATAAATATAATCAAGTATTTGCCCTCAGGGAAGAACTCAACAAAACTCCAAGTCAGCTAAAGGAATCTTTTACCAAGGCACACATCTCTGCCCTCCCAGGCTGTTACCGTGCCTTCTCCTCACTCTCTTCTCTTTGAGAGTCAGAGCCACTCTGCATTTAAAAGCTGTGCACTACCAAGAGTCACCCTGAAGGAGCCAACAGAGCCAATAAAACCTGGTTTCTAACAAGTGCAGTTCCCTGTAGCAGCGCTCCAGCCTGCAGCCTCCACCCTCACCCCTCTGTCCAGCACTGCCCAAGCTTCTCCCAGCCCCACCATGAGCCTGGTCCCTACAGGACAGTGCAAAATTGGTGGAGCTTTTTGCTGCTGCAGGATTGTTTCCTGCCTTCCACAAGAAGCTACTCCAGGCTGGAGGGGTTGTTTTGGAAGGGGTTCCCAGCAAGCCAGTTTGTCACACTGAGAACCATTTTCAATCCAAGTCCGTTTTCCCCATCCACGTGAAAGCCACACAGAAGGCAAACAACATCACATGTGCCATGTAGGCACAGTTTCCCCCTCTTTCTTTCACCACACTGAAAGTCTTTCTCTCTCCCTCAAAAACAAAACAAACCCTGGAACCAAAAGCAAATCAGAACCTTTTGTGAAGTGGGGCAGGACGGTGCAAAGGGTTGCACGATGTCAAGATGGCCAAAGACCTTCTGTAATGTCTTAGGTTAGCCACAAATCCGAGTGCAATGGGTGAAAATTCTTTTTAATTCCACCTGTATAAAACCAAAGTCACTTTCCAGTGAACTCAGTAGAGCTGCCCCAAATTTACTGCAGTATAATTCAAAGTAGTGTGGGAAAGGAATTTATAAACAAGGTCCTATTCAGGCTGGCTTGTGACAAATGGTGACATTTTCTTCTCGGAATAAAACCTGTCAAAATCATGTAATTAAGCAGAGAATGCCTTTGCTGCACAGAATTTATTTTCAAATCATCCTATATGAAGTAAATCTGTGTTCATCTTATTCTTCAAAAGTCTCATTTTCAGCATGACTTACATTCCCCCTTGAAAGACTTCCTGAGCTGGGCTGCCTTAACCTCAAAACAACTGAAATAATCCAAAAGTGTGTGCAGCAGTGCTGAGGCAATGCTGTAATCTTGTTTCCAACCTGGCTTTTCCTGCATTCCTGTTTTGTCTTACAAAAAGGTGATGTACTTTTCCAAAGGTATTACACCTCAGAGCAAGACAAACCAAACCTTGAATAGATGCTCCTGTAACTGCTCACGGACTGCTCCAAAGTGTGTTACAAGTCCTTTGCAAAGAAAACAAACCACACAGAAGCATGCTCACACTGTTAAACAGTCCAGGGAGGACTTGGGAATTGTTTTTAAATAAAAGCTCCCAGCAGAGCAGCTGTTGTCGAGGGGGGGGATTGTTCATTTTGGGTACAGCTGCTTTCTGCTGCCTCCACAGCTCTCCCAGCTCTGGAGCTGTTGTGAGCAGCTCTCAAGATACTTCACTGTGCAGAGGACCCCAAAAGCCCAAAGCTCAGTCCCCCAAGTCAGCAGGATGCTCCAGAGCCTGCAGGGAACAGCAGCTTCCATTGCTTCCAAGCACTCAATCAGCAAAATTACCCAAATCCATCACAAGCAGCAGAAACAAGAATCCACAAAAAAAAGCATGCAAAAAGCATCCAAAACCTCCCCTTCAGTGGGAAGAGAAGGTTGCCTCCCATGTTCAGGTGTAGGGACTGTGCTTTCCCAGAAGTACATCCCCAAAGGGCCCAGCTAGGAATGTGCCTAGGATAGCATGGAAATAATAATACACCAATATTCCAATTCCAATAACAACATTGGGAAACGCTGAGTTTGCCAAAGCTGATTCATGTGTCTGAGGGAGGGGGGGTGGACCAAAGGTGATTTTGACACATCTTGTTCCTGCCTCCTGTTTCTCGCTGCTTCTTTGAGTTTCAAAATTCGGATGCTATAATTGGAGTTGAGTGAAAAACAGAACGTGTGTCATATGAGAAACTGACATTCTGGCGTGTTTTTCCATTGAATCAAAACCAAAAAAAAAATAAATACAATTTCTCATGAAGTGAGAATCCAAAAAAAATCCGGTTTTGAACTCGTCCATATTGATACATTTAAAAGTTTTGTTTTGAGAACATCAGAGCAATGTAACAAATTAAATCCTGCTAAAGTATATCAACATTTTGTGTGAAGAATCCAAACAAACACAGAAACAAGGATTTTACCTTTCCAAAGCAAAACAAAAATGTTCCTCAGTTGCAAATATCTCTGCAACTGACACCTCTCAGTAAGACATTCTGATTTTGATGAAATTTCACTTTCTGACAGAAAATTGTTCCATCAGAAATTTTAATGAGCTTTCCTTCAATACAAACACGTCTGTGTTACTCATGCCTAGGAGAAAATGTCACTTTGTAATATTTTCCTTGGTTAGGTGCCTCCCCATTAGGATGAGGATATTACACTGAGCCTGCCTTGCTTTCTCCACGTTCCCCCCCTCCCCATGCACAACACGCGCATCTATCATCTGATTAAAAACATTATTTATCTTTATATAAAAACATATATTTCCTAACAAGCCAAGACATTTATAAATAACTTATAATACTACGGCTGAGTGCTAAACATCGTGATTTAGGATGAAAGAAGAAACCTTTCTGATCATTGTCCTTTAGTATTTCAGAGCCCATTTTTCATGTTTATTTGCTGTCGCTGGTGATAAGCGACTGCCTCGCTGTATCGCACTTCCCCTGCAATGGCGAGTTGTTTGCAAAGGGAATGGAGGACAAGCTGTCACATCAAAGAGAAAAGACTGAAACCCACCAGGAGGTGAAGCAGGGGTTTATCGTCTCTTGCCCTGGGTTTTGACAGTTAATTAGCTCTCATCCAATTTATGCGTGTGTGGCAGCCACGCCGGGGTCACCGGCGACAACTCCAAGGTGAGGCCAATGCGAAGGATGTGAGAGAGGGAAACCCGGGACAGAGCCCCGGGATAGCAAAGGGCTTCATCTCTCACCCCCTGCCACGACTCACGGGCTCCTTCCCTAACGAAGCTCCCGACTTGTTTATTTTCTCCCCTCGCCGCACGGAGGGTTCTTTCAACAGCTTTGGGCGCTGAGGAATTTCCCGAGTGGCTGCTGAATGAAGCAATCAGCGTAGCAGCATCTGTGGAAAAGCGCTGCCCCTCCAGCTTTCTCAGTGTCAGCTGCCTCGGGCAGAGGAAGAGGAGGAAGATGTCAACAAGGAGCTGGTAGTGAAGGGCTTCACCGAGATGCTCCATGGGGCTGGACTTCACTCCCTGCCCTTCAGGACCTTTCAGGACCTCAGCCACCCAAAGATTTTTCAAGACTTTGCAAGGCAAATGCGCTTCCCCTGTCACTGCCCGTTGCTCTCTCTGGTGCTTCGGTGGGTTTTGCCACCTGCACATGTTTTACCTCCACCATCAGCTTGAAACCCCGAGCACAGGCAGCAAACAGTGCCCAAGCCACACTCCCGGGGCAGGAGCGCAAAAGCAGGATTTCCACGTCGTGGGATAGAACCTTTGATCAAATCACAGGTCTTAGCGGCAATAAATGCTGGCACAGCACTGCCCTGCCGGGTGCCTAGTGGAATGCAGCAAGGTCTCACCTCTGAAACAAGGCACCGGATCAATTTACAGGTCAGGTAAATGTCTGGGGGGAATACGACAGACAGTAGCACTGGAAAAAGAATTGGAAATGAGATGCAAACTCACTTCATATTTAACAACTACTGAATGGGAATTTCTAGACAGAACTGCACCAGTCAAGGCTCAGACTGGAGAGCCAGCCTTGATTACCACAGAGCTCCTTGGCAATGCCCAAGATGGGTACCATTTCCAAGCAAAATCTTCATACCTTGTAGAAAGTACCTGCTGCCTCAAAAAGTAGTTTATTTTTCACAATTACCTGTTCAGACCTCACCCAAGCAGAGCAAAGCAGCTTCTGGGCACGCAGGAAGCATCTTTCCTGCAGAGGCACTCCTAAAGAGGCTGCCTCATTTAGCCACATTTAATATGGAAAGCACTGCACTAACACAGCACTGGCACAATATCCACATTCCTGTCTCAATATCCCAGCTTCCCTGCGGCTGGATCCTGTTGGGATCCAGGGGCTGAATCAGGCCTTCCCATTCCATGCTGCCATGATGGGATGCTGTATGTGCATGTCACTCATAGTGTCTCTGTAAAATACATTGAAAAGTCACCAGCAAATTGAAAGCCTGAAGCACAGAATTATCCAGCTTTTCATATTGAAGTCACCTCTGGAAAAATCTCCCCTGAGCCAGTCCATTACAGGAGTCACCCCAAACAACCACTGAGCTACCAAAATCAGCAGCCACTGGAGCAGACTGGGATTTAAGCACTAGCAGGACACATCCACAAGCTCATATCAAACCACCTGCAGCAACTGGGCTTGGGTCTCAAGAACAAAAAAGGCTGAGAGGTTCTGGTTGAGTTTGAAGAGCCAGTCCCCACACACTGGGCCAGCAACAGCAGGGGAGCCAACACTTTGCCCGAATCCCCTTGGAAGTACCCACGGAGCCACATATTTCTGCAGTGGATGCCCCACTACCACGTGAGGCACCTCTCTGATTTTCCCTCTGACCTCCCATAAGCGACAGGGAGGTGCCTCCCTCTTGTTAGAGATCTGAACCCAAGGTCGCTGAGTGCAACTTCAGCATCAGCAGCCAGGAGCCTGAGCCAGGAGCCTCACCATCCTTCCCTCTCTTCCCATGGACAATGGAAGCATGGATGTCCCTCCGCGGGGCCCAGAATGGCCACCCTCTCACTGAATCACAGAATGGCTTGGGTTGGAAGGGACCTTAAAGATCACCTAGTTCCCACACCCCTGCCATGGGCAGGTACATCTTCCACCACACCAGGTTGCTCAGAGCCTCATCCAACCCGGCCTTGAAGAGTTCCAGGGATTCAAAGCACAAATGCCTCTTCCCTCTGATGACAAGAAGCTGAGACCCACCTCTTCTGAACACCCACAGCTAGGTGTGATGATTCTAGCTCCTGCAGCCCACTCCTGGCATCATCTGGAACAACCTTACGCTGTGCAAACCCCCACTGCTGTCTTAATGAAGGACGGGTGTGAATGCAGCTCGTGTGGAAGCGCTCTCATGAGACGCACACAGCCAAACAACAGACCAAGCTCAGTGCGTGGGCTCGTGGCTTTGTGTTCCTCTCAGCTGTGAGTCATTGTGGGGGGTAGAAAACTGCCTTCCTCCCCCAAAACATCGTGGAAAGTAAGCAGTGCCTCAGGTTACAGCGAGAGAGGCCCCACACAGCCGGGGCCAGAGTTGTGTCACTCGCGGGGAGCCTGAAGACTCGGAAAGCTCGCAGCCGGATCCGTCGCTGGCATTTCACACAGGCCGTCCAGCAACCAGCAGAAGAAAACCATTTTCAGCCAGTCCTGATCCAGCAAGGTTCAGATAAGAAATAGGATAAAGACCCTTTCGATTCAAGGTCACCTACCTCCCTTCTCTTGGGTTCCTTGAAAGCTTCTTTCCAATCTCCTCCCCGGCTATCGTGAGCGCTGTGCAGGGCACAGGTCCTTCCCCTGGGGTGATGTGATGGGAGGCTGCTGCCTGGGGACTGGGATGCACCGCCTGGGAAGGCTGCCAGCTGGACAGGGGAAGCCAGCACCTCTTGCAGATTAGCAATGGGCCCAAGCAAGCCTTTCTTCTGCACAAATTTGGAAGTTTGAGAGTTGGAGCACGCACGCTAAACGCCTCCCAGAAGATTTAACAAATTTGCATTGGCAAACGTTCAGTGATTCAGCTCAGGACTCCTCACCCTAAAAAACCTGCACGTCAGGTACCCTGGTGTGTGTTACCTGAGCGTGTCCCTGTGAAGCACCACGAGTTGCTGCACTGCTCTAACTCAGGCACTGTGACTGTTTTGCAGCACAACCATTAAAACAAATAAGGTACTGAATAGTCAACTCAGAGGGAAGGCAAGTCAGAAACCCTGAATGTGAGTCTTTGGCTTTGATCAGGAGACAGCTTTCCCTGTATGTTCTTCTCTCCACCAAGGAAAACAAGTTCCTTAATACCCACTCCAGGATGTAATGCATAAACAGGAGGAGACAGCCACCAGGGAGAGGTAAGAGATGCACACGTGCACAGACTGACAGCAGCTTTCTATGTGTTTATTCTCCAAACACAAAAACTACTGTCCACTTCGGGACAGTGAGTCATGACCAGGGCTGCAAAATGTGGGCCCTCATGTGCCGTCCCTGAGCCAGCAGTTAATAGTGCAGTGCAAGGAGTCAGACAATCCCAAATGCCGTGACCAAGGCTCTACAGGAGAGAGTCCCAATTACACAGTGGAAGAGAAGGATTGTGTCTTGTCCAAAGTCTTGCAAGACCAGCCAGGACGGGCTTTGTACCCACACCAGCCTTTTTCTTAAATTTTTTTGGTACTAATTTCCCCCAGCTTGTACCTATGGGAAGCACGAAACACTCCTCCACTATCTGTCTCTCTTTAAGGAATATCAGCATTTTTTTTAGGTTTACAGAGGCTGGATGGGGGCAGCAGAATCTTGAGACCAAACACAGCACTTAACCACCCTCTTCACTAAAAGGCTTTTTCAAATACCTGCTGCTGCCTGGACAGCCTGAGTACACAGGATAGCCAAGACCCCCAGCACACACTGACCTGCTTTAAATGCCTGTCTACCTTTGGGAAAAACACAGTGAGGCTTTTCAGAATGAATTACAGAAGGCAAAACTTTTAAAGGAAGATCAATAGTTGGACATCAGGTACCTTTCCATTACAAAACCATACCTAGGACATTTTTGACATGTGCGTGCTTATCTCTTATCAATGGAGCTGTAAGTCGGAATCATGAGAGAGGGTTGAGGGGGTTTTTGTGCTACCCTCAACCCAACATTTTTATAAACATTGCTTCTCATTTCTGACTGCGCTGCAAATCCATTATGGATAAGGCAAGCAGTCCTGAAACAATTAAGAGATGGAGTCACGAGGTTTTAGCCTTGCAGCTACGAAGCAATGACCTCAGCACAAGGAATAGATAGAAGATACACTAATCCCTATTAAAGGGGGAAGCTGGCAAATAATGCTTTTTAAATCATTTAGATCTGCAGCAGGCTGAGCCGCGGGTGAGTGGGGCTGGAGGAGAGCTGGTGCAGCCGTGCCAATGGATTTCTGTGCTCCCTGGGGCTCCAGAGGCACCCTGCTAGGAGAGGCACTGCAGAGCTGGATGAGCACTGCTTGTCTAAACAAGCACACAAACACACACAGTTTTTGGTCTCATCACCCAGGGACTAGAGGGGCTTTCTGCTGGGGGCCTCCCTGCTGACACGGAGCAGCCTGGTTCACACAGACCAGGCACAGCTTTATGTTCAGGATGGCACAGCTCCAAAGCTGCCCTCAAGAGACGCTTTATTGAAAAGTTTTTCCCAAGCTTTTATTCATACCCACATCTTTAGAGCCTTCTTAGTGCTGCAGGGGAGCTCAGAGCCCCCACAAGCTCTCAAGACCCCTCTGCACTCAAGTTAGAACACAAGATCATCGAGGGCATCGCTTTTCTGGCAGGTTCTTCTCGCCCTCCCCTCCCCCCACCCCATCTCAAAGCTTTCGACCAAGAGCAAAGCTTTTGGCTTTGAGTGGTCAGTGGAAAAAAAATGATGCAACCTGGGGGAGGGGAGATGTCAGAGGAGAAGCAGCAGAGCAGGGAAAAGTCTCTGTTCACCACAGGTCTGCTGGCAGCCGGGATTGTGAGACACAGCTGGGAGGAGAAGTGCCACTGCACAATCAGTCAAAGCAGCGGTGTTTCTTTCAGAGGCATTCAGAAGCCTGGGCATCCTACTGAGTCTCCAAATAAATAATGTTCGATTGTGACAAGTGCCTCGCATGCTTCTGAATGCAGCAAGAAAATAATGCACTGACATTATGAAAATATTAGAGAGGCATAAGTCAACCCTACTCATCCTATGAAGAAGAACAACAAAAAAAGGACGAAACCAAAAGCCCACACAATTGATTAAAAAAAATGTCCTCACCGCCATTAACAATCATAAAAACCACTTTTCTGGCAACTCTCAAGCTACCTGCAGAGAATTCACTTTCCTTGTCTTCTGACAAGAAGCTCAAGCAAAAAAACCTGTCATCCTCTTTCCCCTATATGCTCCATTCTGCTCCATATGGTGCTGCCTGATAGTAAATGAGAAATTAAAAACATTAGCACCAGCCTCTGCCCTCTCCTCCCCCCACTGCTTTCTCCCTGCAGTGGCTGCACAAAATCTGCTGGCCCAAGCTGGAGACGAAACCATTTAAGTGCTGAGCTCTGGAGTCACATGTGAGCTCTCTCTCTCGTCTGCTCAGTTCAGCGATGCCAGGTTTCCAAGCACTGACTGTCTTTCTGAATTATTTCCTCTTGGAAAATAACCCTATCAAAAGACTGAAACTCTCCCCATGGATTATATTTTTTATTTATTTAAAACAGAAAATAAAGAAACAATCATAAATTAAAACTGAAACCTTTGTGTTTGAGCCAGGCAGAAGTAAGCTGTAACATTATATTCCAGTCCTTCCAAAGTAGAATTTGTAGAGATGTCTTTTCTCATTAAAAAAAAAAAAATCTGAACTAAATTTTCCCAGTAAACTCTAGTCATAATCTGCAACTGCCATTTTACTTTCTGTTTCAGATCCCTTACAAATCAGCTTCAGCACGTGCCACGTGCAGTCGGTTCCTTCACAAAAATATTGCAAAAAAGGACCCAAAGGTAATTTATTAATTTTTTTAATACTTGTGAGCAATTGAATGAAAAGCCCAAGAATTGGGGTAAGTATTCAGCAGGCACTAAGGGTTTTTTTTTTATTATTCCTGCAGCAGCCAGGAGTGGAGGCAGGGGCAGGTGCTGGGGGGCTTGGAGGAAGCTGTCCCTGCCCAGCACACGCAGTGGGGGTCAAAGCCAAACAAAGGGAGAGGAGGTCACGGTGACCAGGCACAGTGAACGTGACAAATCACTCATCCCCACGTGCAGCCATATGATCTCTATAGATTAACCTCCAGAAGAGCCATTATAATCACCCCATCTTTGTAGCCATCACAGCCTTTTGGAAGGATTTGAGCACTGGAGGTGATTAAGCTTTGTCATCAGGCTACACTTCGATGGGCAGCACTGCAGGCGCTGCTGAGCCTGGTGCACACAGGGATGCTCTGCCAAGGGGATGGATCCCTGTCCTACAGCCAGAGCCTCAGCCCCACTGAGCCCAGCTCTGCTCTTCCTCACTCTCCAGGAGTGAAGACTGAAGCATTCCCAGGAAGGGTTCAAGCGCTGCCCTTCGGAAGGACAATCTTTCACTCACACCTACACACACACACACACGACCCTCTTCTGTGTAAGGCCCTTGGGAACCAGGGCAGAGCCACCAAAGCAAAACCACCAGGGGTCATCTAGCCCAGGAGCCTGGGGAGATGGAGTCTGTCCATCACTAAAGTTGCAGTATGTTTCAACAAGAGCTTTCACAGAACATTGATTCAATCACTCCGTGGATCTTTCCCTGTTTGTCCATGATCTGAAGCAGCAGCAGGGCAAACCCTGACATCTGGCACTGCCCACACAAGGATTGATGTTCAGGCTGCCCTTTGGGGTCCCCGTGCAAGGTTTGGGACGTTGAAGTCCCTGTTTTCATCGTCCTCCACATCAAAATATTCCCACCAAGTGGGTAAGGCCATAAAGTCCCCCCGAACAGAGTCCACTTAAAAGGCGTGGAGAAATGTTCAAAGAGGCTATAACAGAGTGCAATTTGTCATCCATTCTGTGAAAAGAAGTTTGCTTTGAGACTTAAAAAAACACTGATAACTGCCACATCAACAAAATCTATGGATACCATTCAATCTACGCAATTCACTTTGCATACTTCAGTCCAGCACAAGCCAGGCACAGGGAAAGCTGCCTCCTAAAAGGAGACACTGCTTGATCACCTAACAAAACCAGTGTAACCTGAGCAATCACTGCTCTTCCCACCCTCTTCTCTCCTACAGCAGCAATTGCAGCTATTTCCCATGAAAGGAGCATGGACAACGGGATGCATGGAGCTTGCAAACTGGGGAATGAAAGAGGTGACGGTAGCCTATAAGTACCAGGGACTAGAGAGGAGAAATTCAAGGATAAAAGTGACAAGTAGCCTGAAACTGGAAATGGAAGAATCCGTGCTGAGCATGATGGAACTCTTATCTGTGCAGAGAATTACAAGGAAAATCATTCACCTGGAGAACCTGACAAGATATGCTCAAAAAAAACCAAACCAAAACAAACAAACAAATGAAAAGACATTTGGAGGGAAATGGAGTAACACAATTCCCTCTCTAAACAGAAGATTGTGGTACACTCCAATATTCACTCCATCTCTTACAAAAGGCAGAGATTCCTGCCTAGTCAGAAAACCTAGCATAGCATAGATCAAAAAGTGAGCCCTACCTAGTAAACCTTTGGACAGAACAACTTTGAACTCCCTGCCAAACCAAGAGCTTTCAGTCCTCTGGTGGAAAGCCCTAGAAACGGATCTGGGGGTGTTTCGGGGGTCTTTGAGGATTTATGAGCCTTCTAAGCCATGACAGCACAGCTGAGCCCGTTCTGCCCGATCAGAAGGGACCTTCAGGCTTAGGTGTGAATGTCACCTTCCCCAGCAGGGTGTAAGGGAGGACAACTGGCAGGATAAAAAGCTTCTTATCTGGCCCAAAGCCGGTCTGTAGTCTCAGGGCATGGGCGTTCACCCCCTCTGTCTTACGGGCATCGCCACCACTCACTCCAAACCTCACCTCCTTCCCCTCAGGGGGTGCAAACCCGGCCTCAGCAAAGCACAAATGGGCCATAGTTTGAGTCATTCACCATTAACATTTCTGTGTCTCACAGGAGACATCCCAAAACCGTCTCCCTCACCACCTTCCAGCATGGCTACGATCACTGGCACAGGGAAATGCGGCGGATAAAGACAAGCCCAAAACCAGAGATGAGATGGTCTTCCTGGAGGGACAGGGGACAAAACGAGCTGGGGGATGAAGCCAGGCTGAAACGAGGGATAATTCCTTTGGACCTGCATGGCAGTTCCTTTCAGACAAAGGTTTGCCAGCTCAGATATGTGATGCACCCACCAACCTAAGCTTTCGTGATGTGCTGAAATTAAAGCGTTACAAGCGGAGCCTGTGCAAACCCGACGCACTCAGAAAGGCAGGCAGACCCCATCGCTCCCAAATCCAGGCACACTGATCCCTGACATGGCCTGAGCTCCAAGCCTGCAGACACACTGGCAGATGTCCCCAGGGCTTTCCCAGGCCTTTGAGGCTGTTCAGTCAAGTGCAGATGCTGCCTGGCAGCCCCAGCGTTGCTTTGGCTTCTCTGTTTGAAGGTGTCTGCAGACTTGGGGCCCAGTGCTAACGCAGCACAGGGGCAGGGACAGCTCTGAGGGAAGCTTAAGGCCAGGATAAACAACTTATTACGGGTGATGATTTTCTCAGTATTTGAACCAGTGCGGTGCCAGTCACCCAAAGGCAGGGCTGTGGGTCTCAGCATCAGCAGAGGCGTAACAGAAAGTGCTTTTCAAGGTCTGTCTTCCTGTTAATGCTGGATTGCTTTATATTGCATCATAAAATATTGTCCGAATGGCAGTTCAACAAGCCAGGATTTGATTCACAGACCTGCCGTGTTACTGATGCGTCTGAGGTCAAGAAATACAAATAGAGCAGGTAATTAGAAGGGAAGAGCGTGCTGCTGAGCAAACACATCAGGCACGGGAAGATTTTCTACTCTGGAAAGGTAGGGAAGCTGCATTTACAGAATTACCTCGTATTGGTTTGAGCTTTCATGGAAAACCAAGGACTTGAAGACTTACAAGAATATCAGCCTGTAGTGTTGCAGTTGCTCTTTTAGGGTTTGAACCTAATGATGGGCTCTGTATAGACCTGAAAGACCAAATTCACCAGTGGAATAACACAATGCAGGCAACCCTTAGAAGAGCTGTCCCCTTCTTTCCCAGGAAAATGAGATACCAGGGACAACCCTTAGGGACTAACAGATCACATTCACTGCTAGAAGAAATGAGGAGAAATGCATTGCAGCAAACAGAGCTGTGCACAATTTCCACCAACAGAAAACATCAGGCTTTGCTGTCTTGGTTTACACCCCGGAAAGCAGAGCATGGATACTTCCCACTTGGAAGAACTCAGTTGCCCTCTCTGCTGGGACAAAAATCCTTACTTTGACACAGAAGCCAAATATCAAAAGCTTTTCGTTCAGCTTGCCTTAGCTACGAGTTCTGCTCGTTTCTGTTTCATTTCAAGGTGTGGTTAAATTTTGTGTTTCACTTTCTCCTCAGAAGCCGGCAGCAGACCACCTCTTTTTGGGTGCACCTTTGTGTGTCAGGGTGTGGTGGACAAACAGTCCATTCATACTTATAAGAGACACTGTCCTGTGGACATCAGGCAGTACTCAGATGCTTCAGAAGACACACAATCCCCATAATTCACCTCGTCAGCACAGTAATGCTATGCCATTGACAAAACCCCTACACAAACACCCAGCTGGTAATATGATTATGCCCTGAGGAAAAAAAGATTGATAGTCCTGGTGATTTTACTGTGCAATAACCACAGAAGCCATCTTTGTCCTCATAGTTCTCTAATCCTTTCCTGGAACATTACTCAATACTCTTGCCTGACAAAGGTGAGCTCTCCAAGTTAACAGCACATCACAGAAAGAGCAAGCTAAAACCTCTGTGTTCAGCTGGAAGCTGTAACCTTTTTGCTCACTAATGAAGCTGCAGACATCAGAGATATTTTTAGGATGCCTGCAAACCTTGTTATAATCCACAACGGAAAGTTCAGCTACAATAGGAAGACACAGAATGTTACAGAAAAATAAAAACTAAAATATTTTCCCTATGCTATTAAAAACGTCCAAATAGTTGACGCAAAAAGCCTTACCTGGTATAAAGCAAAAATTCAAACAAACAGTCTTCAGTGTTGTAATTCCTGGAACAAAATTTATTAGCAAATTTAAATTAATTCCGCTCCAGGCGTTAGGATACACTATCAGTTACCCCCTCACCCCCCTCCCCCAGGAAATATTTCCCTATTGCTGTCAGTCAACTGCTTGAATGCTTGGAGTTTACCAGCTGCATAACACATATTGATTTTTGATGAATGACATCTCTCTCTGGGCCATTATGGTTTTGTTTTCAAACCTTATTTAATTGTTCGCCTATTTTTCAGTGAAATAAATGCAAAGTGTTTATTCTCCAAAGGCTGTAAACAGAGATCTCAGGTCTAGTTTCTATGACAACCTCACTTGATACAGCAAACCTAGATTATCTCTAATGACAGACATGAAGTTTAAATTGCACATTCTGCACAAACAGTGCACTGTTGACCTTTTATTGAAAAATGGAATACAGCGTGATTAGCATAATGTGCTATATGAAAGGAAAAATCGTGGAATAATGCAGATTGTACTTTAATCATAACTACTGTGCTAATCTCTAGCAAACTGTTTGCCAGAACATGAAGCTTTAAAAATCAGGATTTTTCCCAGGCACCATTTTCAAATCCTGTTAGATACTAATGCTATCACATTAAATAGTTATCAGATAACACTTGCTGCTTCTGCTGTTTCTCTCCCACTGCCGTTTCTAACAGGGGAGTGAAAGTGGATAAGCTCATGTAGAAATATGATACAAAAATTCCAGCTATGAGAACTATTTTTAAACCTCCTCAAGGCATTTTTTTGTCTCATGCTTACAAATTCGTTGGGAAGTGAGAGCCAAAAGACACAGTCCTTTCTGCCGGGTGCTGTCTTCCAAAACCTGCTTGTTTTTCCTAGGAGGGAAATTTGCATGTGTGTTAGTGAACAAAGCCCAGCTCATCCACAGAGACAGAAGTTGCAGGAGACACTCTGCTTTGCAAGAGCAGAGATGGAAAACACTTTGCCTTCACATGCAGCAACTTTTGGCAGGCTTTGATTTTGCCAGCTTCGATTTGTTGCTGCTCACAGAAATGTCTGCGGCAGTTTCCAAAATGCGAGTCCTTTGGGGAGTTCGGTGCATGAACTGAGGTTCCCATTGGAGCTGAAAGAGTCACATGCTGCTCTGAGGGGACAGCAGGCTGTTAAATCTGTCCTTCCCCCCGCAGAGTACTTCTATTTCCTTTAAACTTTCATGAAGCAATAGGACATCTTTCCATTTGCTGAATGATATTTCAGCTCACTTGTATTCAGCATAATCAGCGAACAGTCTGGAGACAACCAAGCAAACCAAGCAAGCAAAGCCTTAATTAATATCAAAATGCAGTTATAGATGGAAGAATCAATGTGTTAAGGAATTGGGAATGAGGCAGAAAAACTTTAATCTCTGCAGTACCCAAAAGTAATGCCAAGTTATTATTTCCTTTCCTGCATTTAAAAAAAAAAATTAAAAGTAGCATTTGTTATTTTTCTTGATAGTGACAAGTGTGGAGGAAAATGATAAAAGTAGCTCTCCATTGTGTGGTAGAAAGTCTTGGATTGTTCAAGCCTGGTCACAAACACTGAAAAGTCACAGGCACTCAGCTGACCCCTTTTTCTTCCAGAGGATGATATTCAGCAACCAGATCTTATTAGCATCACATCAAAGTGGTCTCTTCATCCTCCCTATTCAGCAAACAAGCTAAAAATGATTTTCAGGTGCTTGTCTACAGAGCAATGCCATTAGAGGAAACCTATTCCCTCATTTCTCTCTCACTCTAATGGATCTATGCCATTAATACTGTCAGCTGAGTTGTTTTTAACCAGCAGTTAAGGCAGCAGCAATAATAAAGGATTTTTTTTTCAGTCCAGGCAGCCTCCAGTGCACTTGTGTTCTCTGCTGCTACTCACCATCACTGCTATTGTCTGCATATCAAGATATCTCTGGTTTTCAGTGCTTTCCATTTGGCAGTTTTACATTTTTCTTAATAGGCATTGTCTTCCACTACAGCAGCTGACAGGAAGGAATCAATTCATTTAAAAGGCATCCACTTGTTTCCACACAGAATTATTACACTTGTAAATGTAATCCTGTCATTTGATATATAAGATAGCAAACCGTGTGTTTGGTAAGGTGATGTGTCCCAAGCTTTGGTATTTTTAAACCCTGCAACACTGCAAGAATTTGTCCACTGAGATTTGAAACTTCACTGCTTCCTGTGATGGCAAAGAGCATTTGTGGTGCTGCTCACATGGTGGGTTATGGGGCAGGGGCCATATGACCATATCTGCAGAGCCATTCAAATGTTACCACACATTTTATAAATCTTTAAAAAAAAAAAAATCGAGGTAGATATTGACAACAAATTGGCAACAGAAGCTAACATGTCTGAACAGTGAGGTTACAGGAAATCTCCCTACCTACAGTTGTGTCTAAACACAAATAAATTACTACTTTTAAAGACACTATAAAGATCTCACGGTTCGCCTCTCTGTCAGACAAATACATTCCCTGGACATTTGCTTCCACAGGTCAAAAGAATGGAAATACTTCCTTGTTTTTCTGCAACATTTCTTCAGTTTCCATTGTAATGCTCTTAGTTAGGATACTGACCAATTTTGGTACCTCCAGTTAACTCTTATCCTCTGTTTCACATTTCCTCCAGGCACAGTTTGCATAGCTCTAGTCGCTTGTACAAATATTTAAAACCAGCAAGACAAACCAAGCATAACAAATCCAGAAATAAAGCAACTCCCACAGAAGCTAATGTTTACCCAAAAGGGAGTATGAAATATCCCACACCTCCCTCCAGACAGCCTCTCCTGTCTCTCCGAGGTGGGATCTGAAGGTGCTGTGGGCAATAAGGACCAAAGAGCCAAAGTCCTGGCTGTTCCTACATTCCCACCCTGGATCCTCTGTTGTTCAGCCTTTCCAGCCTGCTCTGTGACCCTGGCAGGGCTGCAGCTGCTGTAGGCTGGATGCAGGTGCAGAATTGGAGATGATGAAGGTGAATATGTCAGTCCCATACTTATCATACAGAAGAGTCTGGACTCCAGGCCAGACAAAACCACTGTCAGCCCCACCATGGAGCTGACAAGTGATCAGGAATCACCATCCCATGTCTTCAACAAAACTGGGATATGGCTACCCTGGCAAAGTGAATGAAACTGTTCAACCGGGCAAGAAAAAATAACCAACAAACCTAATTAAGTAAATTTTCCCATTGAAGTAAAGCATGTTGTTGAGAACACTGAAAATTCATGCTAGCTGCTACAATCACCTTCCTGCAGTAAGTAAACATCTCCTACAAAAAAAAGTCAGACAGCTGAAATACCGTTTGTTTTGCAGTGAACTTTTAGCCCCATAGCTCAGCCAAGCATCTACAATATTTTTTTTTCCCTCTGAAACACAACCAGCTCTGTGAGATGCCAGACAGCTAGGAGAGTACTCCAGGCTGGAAACAAAAAGGTGCTATTGTCTTGGGACTGCCACACTCATTGTTCCTACCTGTACTCATCCCACCACTTCTGTAAGGCTGATAAAACAGCTACAGGGAGCTCTTCCACTCCCAACTGCTTCATGAGGCTGAGAATCAAAGCTGGAGTTGGAATAAGGCAAGTGGCAGAAATGAAGCACAATATGCTCAAGCTGCTGCTGTAAAGACCAGAATCAGGAGCCCCAAACAGATGCAAGGCTCCAAACTGTGTTTGTCCACAGTTTTATACAGACTCAGGTAGCTCATTCTGCAGCTGGAACGGGTTTGCCGTTCCCTTGGAAAGATTTCCAGTCCTCTCCACAGCACAGGAAGGTGAGAGATCCCTGAAGGGCCACCAAACCCACAGCTCCCAGCCACGGGTGTTTGAGACCCACTTTGCAGTCCCTGTGAGCCCAGGAAACAGTGATGGCACTCAGATGCACCTGAGTGTTTCTAGAGCTCCAAAATAAAACATCCCACAGTTCAAGGTTTCTAGGTAATGTATGTCATTGTTCTGTATATGATTCAGGATGCTGTACTCTCTAACTCTTTGTTCTTTGATCTAAATGCAAGCTAAGTGTTTTTAAGTAAAAATCAGGTTGATGTAAGCAGTTATATATCTTTAAAGTGACTTCTAATTTTAAAGAAAAGGGTATTCGTAAAAAGGGCTTCTACTCTTCACAGCAGCTTCTGCTTCTACCATTTGCTGGCACCCTCTCAAATACTCTTGTGGTGGGTAAGGACTGCTCAGAACCTCCAACATCAATCATTGCATCCTCTGACATGAGCATATTGGACCAAGAGATGTTGGGAAACCAATGTCTCACCTATGGAGGAGATTCTTGACCAGGTTAAGAGAAACATGGGGGTAAGGTTTCCAAAAAAATAAATAAATTCTTCAAATCTTCATCTGCTTTAGCCTCTTTCTTGTTTCCCAGCAGGGTAATGAGTTGACCTAAGACCATAAGTGTGTGAATGTGAGGAGACAGACCAATCCCCAAATGGTGTCTCACAGTTAGGGTGGCTTCCAGTTGTGCTGGATTCCTGCTATATTGATGGATTCGAGAAGGATTTGAGAATTATGTCATTATTCAGAGCCTGCACAAAAACAAGACGAGAGTCAAACTGCCAGGCATGATAGGAATGCTAGGCAAAGGTGTCTGTAAACTTCTGCTGACCCCTCACACCAGCTAGGTCAAGAGCTCTTTTATTAATGCTAATGCTTTTCATATTAGTGCTCACATAAAGAAATCCTGCTGACTGCCGGGGTCAGAGAGTTCACAAGATGCGTTGGCCACATCAGCACTACGCTGATGATCGTTTCTGACATGACCCCACAGCTAATGAAGGGCCATTTGTGGGGGAATTGCTTTTCACGCAGAAAGAGGTCTGTGATGAGGGTATAAAACACACCTGGAGCAGGGCAGGCTGCTGGTTCTGTGATGCAGCAATGAAGGAGATCTCCACCCCACTGAGACACGGTGTAGCTGGGCGAGTATCACTTGTCCCTGGGCTTCTTCTCCCCATTCCTGTCACTGAATTTTCCCGTGCACAGAACGCCGCTTCCACTCTGTGGGGCTGAATGACCAACACCTCTGTATTTATGACTCCCCAGTCAAGTACTTCACCTGCAAAAACTGGACTTTTTGAAGTCCAGGTCGATCCTACAGCTCAGCATATCTCAGCCTACCTCACAGTCTGCATGCCTCTCTTTTGGGGCCCTGTCAACAGGGTTTTTATGGGATAAAAGGCTCAGGTGCACCCCAGTACGGGCATGGCAGCAGCAGGAAGTACAAAGGGTCCAAGCGGTCCCGACCTGTTGTATGGCTGTGTGATCCTGTGTTAGGCAATATTTCCACTTCCTTGGGTAAAAATTTGTTCCTGTGCTTGCTTGGCCATGAACCTATCACAGAAGAGCAGCCTGGAGAGGGCTCCAGGAGGTCATCCAGAAAGGGACATCAACTCTGGCACTCGTGGCTGGTGTGCTCTAACCTATTCTGAAAACACTCTGTGAAGATCCCCAAGAAACTGGGCCCAAGAAACCACACTTGGTGTCATTGTAAAGAAAGATATCCTCTATTATTGTGTCTCTGCAGGATCCCAGGCACATCCTTCACAACATGTAAATTATACTGTTTTGTGGTAGCCTGGAGGCTCTCTTCCCTAGCAGATAACACCTTATCTGTTCACAAGAGACCTCCACAGGCTTGCATGTTGAATTTGTTAGTGAATAAGGGCTTCATTACCTAATAGGAGGGGCTACATGTATTAT
The DNA here is from genome assembly GCA_013397565.1 of Ptilonorhynchus violaceus. Classification (NCBI taxonomy): domain Eukaryota; kingdom Metazoa; phylum Chordata; class Aves; order Passeriformes; family Ptilonorhynchidae; genus Ptilonorhynchus; species Ptilonorhynchus violaceus. The sequence continues at coordinate 1,159,476 of VZRJ01012357.1, read as the reverse complement.
GGGGGACTGCAGAATTATGGGGGGGTTTAATAATTTTCACTCTGAGGAGAGCAAGTTACCATAATAGTGTATGAATATACAGGTATTACATGATTTTGAGAAGGAAGGGACTGCATGCAAACCTACAGAATCAACCAAGCAGAAAATCTAGAGACCATAAGCAAAGAACAGTCATGCTGAGAACATTTCCCTTCATCACCTTGAAAAGGACCTGCTGGGAGAAAAGAATTCCGTATTACGAAAGATGTCAAGATGTCAGACATTCCTTTTCATCCCTCAGAGCGGGGTGAGACAGTGTCTTTCTCAGCAAGCCTTTTCTGCTGGATCTGTTGTTCTTTGCACAAAACTGGTGTCATATCAAGCAAGGAACAGCAGTAACACAGGCTCAGGTTTTCCACCCCACCAGAGCCCTGCAAAACCATGGGTTCTTCTGCTGGAGCTGTTTTTCTCTGGGGTTCAGAAGGATTATGCAATAAAAAGCTCTTTTTCAAATTAAAAAACAAAAAAACCTTTTCCACAGAAGGTTTTAATTTTCATGAGCCATTGCTCTCCAGCACAAATACATTTAGTCAACATTCCCAGCCGCATCATTAGCTTCCCACTCAGGTGGGAACGAGGGGGAATGAGGCAAGGGTTCACAGCTGTATCACCGCTGCTGCTAGGGTTGCCATGGAGAAGAGAACTCCAAAAGGCAGCAGAGGACAAAGAATTTGTGGTCAACCTTCAAACACAGCACATTTCCCTGGTATCTCTTGTGAGGTCGTTTTTTCTTCACAGCACAAGCGGCAAAGCTTCCTCCTGTAAACACCTCCAGCTCAGAGCAGAGCCACCAGCAGGGGTGGCATCAGCCAGGAGGACAGGTTCCATACCTCTTCAGACAAACCAGTAACAGCTGGCAAGGTGCAGAAGTTTTTAACAAGGGCTGGGCTGCTGCCTCAGTCTAGGGCTGGCACATTAAAAACAAGAGGCCATGTGTCCAAAAGCTTATCTGTTTCACTCAGCTGTATCAGCTGGCCCAATAAGACATATCTCTCCTTACAGCTCCCACCATGGAAATGGGAGTCATTTATCAAGGACTTTTCCCTGAGCTACCTTGACCTTTTCTGTTGATGCTGCTTTTTTCACTGTGATTTTTACATGTTTAGGGAAGAGCCACGCAGTCTAATTTGAAATGCATTATGAACTTACATGCCTTATATTATAATGGAACCACAAATACAGAAAGATCTTGGAGCCCTCCAGTTAGATGTTGCTATATCTTACCCACAGCATGTATTTCTTTTATACATAGATTTAATTATGGAGCTAAGTGGATTTATAATTATTTCAGTGTTGTTACAACACAAGCCAATATGTACACTTGAACCTTGTTCATAAAACTTAAAATTATATGTATTTTTAAAGAGTGCCAACAGCACCGTTTGATGTGGCAATTATTGATATTGGCTTCCTGTAGGAAGAGCTCTCAAACAACCAGCTAATTTCACACGTAAAACAGCTGTCACATGGTGATGGCATTAAAAGTCACTAAGCTGATCTACATTCAAAGCCATGCCACAGAGGTGAAAGGCCCTGCAGCCAATTATTGCTCCTCCGAGCCAGACAGTCCCCAAACACAAGCAGCATATGCAGATCCATCCCTCCTTGTCTTTAATTAGGTCCTGCCTACCCTCTGTAGCAGCAGCAGTGCGAGTGAGAAGGGCACATGTTCGGCAGTGGGGAGATAATCACAAAGAGATCCCAACGTGCCCTGTCTGGCATGTCCTGCCAGCACCTGCGTGTTGTACACAGCAACTAAATCCAGCATCAAGAGGCAATTGTTACAGTGCCCATGCTGCAAAAAAGCGTGATTTTCATGGAGCTAATAAATAAATGGCATCCTGTGCAGAACCTCCCAGGTCTCTTTGCCCGCTGCAATGACTGTGTCACTGACAGGTCAATGATTGTTGGTTTTTCTGGTAGTTGTGGAACACGTTTGCACCCACTGCTTATGAGGAAATAACTTTAAAAATGGCATAATCTGCTACTGCTTGAGTGAATCTAGTGAATCTACCCAGTTTGCAGTGATCATGAAGTTGGGCAAAAGTTAATAAAAAGGGTCCAAAGAACAGTACCAAAGGAACCAAACTATTTTAGAGACTTTTCAGCCAAAAAATCTCACCTGGCTGTTGTTTCAGGTTCTGACAAGAAGGACTCCCATGCCCATATCTATCCTTACTCCCTGCAAGGTTTCACTTGCTCTGATTCCAGCCTTTCTGGCAGAGTTAGCACAAGTCTGCTTCTGTTTCCAGGCAGAAACAGAAGGTTTTCTTAGACTCCCCTAAGAACCCACTCTGCCACTGAAGGGAGGGAGGGTAATCCTTCTGTCAGGTGAATCCCCACCATTCCAGTTGCTGCCTGCTCACCAGCCTCCCTATCTGGCAGAACCAGGTTTCTAACGTGGAATTGATAAAACCTGCTAAAGAGTGTGACCAAGAGATGGTCAGTCTTGACAGGCCACTAACCCAATTGCAAGTGTGGCAGCAGCATGCACAGGGATTGATCCATTGAGTATCTACTTCAAAATCCCAGAGAGCAGCTCTAGAAAGGAAACAACCCCCTGCAATCAGCAGACAAGAAGTTCAAGATCAAACCAACACACTTGAGTCATACACAGAGTCATTCTCATAGAAATCTCTGTCCTTCTTTACAGTACACTGGCTTCAACACTTACTCAGAAACAGATTAAATATTTCATTTCTGAATTTCAAGGGCAGCAAATTAAAACAGCATCAAAGAGAAAACGGATTGTAGCATAAATGAACATAGCTTCATCCACAAACTGCAAATATCACTTATTTTTATACACTCCAAGTCAGAATCTATGCATGTTTTTTCGTGTTTCCACTGATCCGCATGAACCTTAATATCAATTTTAAAAATAAAAGGCTGCTTAAGAGTTTCCAAAACAATCCTATGAATTTCACTGTCAATGAGTCAAGAATGACCAATACTCAAAGAATATGCAATAGGAGAAGGTTTCCTTCAGAAACAAATGGAGGAGATCTCAGAGCAGGAGAGAAACTAATGGAGCACAGGGAGCAGGAAGGGAGGGTCTGACACCGTGCCCTCAGAGCCATGGCTCAGACTAATGAATTATCTCTGCTTGGTTAAACCTCTGGCACTGCTAATCAGACAAGAAGCATAAAATGGAAAGTTCATTAGCAAGATCATAAAAGAGTCAGACTGACAAAGATCACTCGACTTGGCGATAGGAAGGTCAGTTACAGGAATTGGAAAATCACTTTGTTTGAGGAAAACAGGTTCGACCAGAAGCAGCTCAGAGTCCAGAAAAGATCTGCACTGGGATTGCGTGCAATGCTCTGCTTTATTTCTGGAACACAAACAGGGAAACATTGCCTTTGACAGTGGATAAACTGGACTTTCTTTAATCAACATCATCCTGGCCCAGGGTGAGCTGGACAGGATCAGCTTTCCCCCCAGGGCTGATTCATTTACCTCCACCCAGCCCTGGACAGCCCACAGCTCCTCTGGAGGAAACACTTCCAGCACGAGTCACAAGATGGTCTCAGAAGCAGAATTTGCTAATTGTGTCAAATTACATGTGAAGGGTTTACAATATGGATCACTGCCCACTTGGGATTTAAAGGAGATCGCTAAAGTAATTTCAAGACTTCAGGATAATTCTGAAACTCTGTTCCCAGAAGTTACTAAATGCTCTCTCATTACTGCTACAACCACGCTGCACTGGGGGTTGTTTTTTTTCTTCGAGGGTAGGAGGAAGAGGAGGTGAAGAGGTGGTGGTTTACATTAGAATAATTATAAGAAAAGATAGAAGAATGTGCATATTCTCCACATTTAGCATGGTTTTCTAAAGAAATATAGAATAATAAGGCTTTATATGATCCCTTTTCACTTTTGAGGTCACTAGCCCATTTCAACCACATTTGGGAGACAAAGCAATGGCAAAAGGATTCAAACACATCTCATGGACATGAATCAGGTAAAAAGGACGCAAGAAATTTTTACCGCCCCTCAGGAAAATAACACAACCTGAGCTCAGTTAGGAAGACTGAGAAACCAGGAAAAATTCCATCCACACCTTTTTAAGCCTTGAATAAAGCCCACAAAAACACAAAACTGCAGGAAATTCAGTCACAGCCTTGACACATGCAAACAGCTTCTTCTAGTCCAACACCTCTACCCGGAGATGCTCCATCAGCTGAAGCCGCCAACTTCCAGCAAGCATTTTCCTTTCCAAAGAAATGGGCCAGCCAGGATGGACAGAGGCAAATAAGACAGAGAAAATGAAGATGTTTGTTGTTGCTTCTATACAAGTCAGCAGCTGAGAAAAAGTCACTAATCAAGGTTTTCCTGCCTCAGACCTGAACTTTGGCAGCACCACTCTCCCTATAGGACTGAACTGTGTCAAGTTCCTTTTTTTTTCCCCTCAAAAAGCAGAACATTCCCTATCCTATAAGCAATTGTTACAGTGCACATCAGGAAGGAAATATTAAATAAATTTGAATGGTTTCTAAGCACCCTGCTCCATGCAGGATGAGCTGGTTGAGGATGCATTTTGGAGAATGGTCCTTTATGTTTATCGATGTCAAATCTAAATCGCAGTGGGGAGAAGCATCCTGACCACAAAAGAGCTCGACAGTTTTACAGCTAGGACACATAACACAATAACCATTTAGCCAGATTAAAGCATACTGAGAGCTGCATCAAATATTGTTTAGAGCACATAAAAACTGCTTTAATATTTAAATGTATCCCATGGCTGGGCTCTTTAGATTTGCTGGATTCACTGGGGCTGCACAGCTATTAGCTTCTACATTTCATCTTCAATTCCTCTTCACAGTAGGAGAAACATAAAAATGAGGGTCACTGCTTGGTCATTTCATTACCCCTGGCAGAGAAATGTGCTTTGCACAAATGAGGAAATATTTCAGATGCAGATTGTTGTAACGTTGGTGTGACAAAATAAAACCAGAGTTAAAAAATAATAACGATATTATAATGGTTATTTTATAGAATAACATTAAAATAATATGCAGTGTAGCAGTGGTTCCCCTATAAAAGAGCCTGGTGTATGTCATTGTCATCATTTAAAAGGTCCATTAGCAAGAGCCCTGGAAATGTATGGCTCAAGGTCACAACGAAACTAAATGAGACTGAGCAGTAATTCAAAAACATTAAACTGTTTATGGTTAGAAATCTAATAAATAAATCCTCGGTACACACACACACACACACAAATCTTAGCAGCAAACTCATCTACAATTCTTTCTTTATTTCTCCAAAAACAGAAGCTCAGTGAAAGAAACTGATAATCTCCTTAAAGCCAGAACTGGATTAGGTGAAATATCACTTTGGGAGATGTGTGACTTCATGTCACAAACATGGATTAGGCTGCACAAACCGTTCAGCAATGGGTGCCCTTGTGACCCAAACACAAACTGTGCCTTTGCCCAAGCCCAGCAGCCACAACAGACCAAAAGATGGGCAAGACCCAGGCAGAGAACATAGGCAGAGCAGGAACAGAGCCCTCCCCTGCCACACTGCCTGGGGACAGCTCCTGTGGGCACAAGGACAGCATCACCACCAGTCTCGAGGAGGAGAGTTAGTGCAGAAGAAACAGGAACACAATGCTGTTTATTAATCACGACCTGAGAGGAGAAAACCAGTCATCTTACTAATCCTTAGCTCTATTTGCACTATCTAAAGAGTGACATTTAATCTGTATTTTAAGTATCTGAATAAAAGAGACTTGATTTTCAGTCTCAGTCTTCTCCCCAAAAGAATTAGTGTGAGGTATGTGCCTCTGCTTCACCAAGTATAAATTTAGACGAGAATACAACATCCAAGAGAATCACTTCTGGCACTGAATGAGAAATGTAGTTGAAATGAAAAAGCTAGCAGTGCTTACTGCCAGGCTGTTCCTCCACAGCTCTCTGGACTGGCCCTGAGCTCATCCCTAGATCCTCCCACTGGTCATTTCTCCAGTCTTGGAGGATCAGGGTGTATATCTTATGATGATCATACCAGGCATTCCTGTGCATAAGAATCACTGAAGTTGGGCATATTCAGCATAATCAAAGTCACAAAAATGTGGGAAAAGTCATTTAGGTGGTTTTGACTAAAAATATTTTGGTATATTTAGACAGAGATACCAAAAGGTTCCCTTAGGAGTAATGAGTCCCAGAATAGCCTCCAATGCAGAGTAGTAGGACCTAAAGACCCAAGCCCAGCTGAATATTAACAAATACAGGAAGTCTTTTCCAGTCTTATTGTTTCTGCCTGAAAACCGTTCTCCTAAACCTCCTGGTTTAATATCATTCACTTTCACAAGCCTTATAGAAGTACCACAAATGGAAACAAGGTTCAGTAACGCAGAATCACGGAGTTGTGATGGGAACACACGATGAAACACAAATGCAGTCAATCACAGAAACTGATCCTCGGGGTGGGGGGGGGAAATGCAGACAGTGTACTGTGTTGCCATTCCTGTGAATGGAATTCAGCTTCCAGGTAACTCACACGTCTTGCTGACAGAATGTTTTATGGATGTCACGGTGATCTTGTATTTCATTTCCTAGCTGAGCGTGGGTGCAGGAGAAAAGGCCTTTGCAAGCAACTGTGCTAACACTTCGCATCTGGCTGTGCTCAACAGCTATTTAAAGGCTGTCAGTGCCTGGTGAGCAGTGGCACACCTCTCTGGAACTTTAATCCATGGCAGGAGCTGTATGCACATCCAACAAATTATAAGTTACACATGAGGAAAAATATTGCTGTTAGGAGTTAAGTCATAGCCCTGCAATGAGTAAATTGCAAAGCAATGCAGCTTTGTCTAATGACTATCAGTTGACCAAAAAGAGCTCAGGGATATGTAACACGTGCAAAAATAAAACCCCATACATCTTGATTTAGATACATTGAAAGTATTTCCTCTGATATGGCTTTGTAGTTTCCCACCAGAACCTTTCATCCTGGCAGCCCTCAGCTCCCATGCAGCACTGGCACAACTCCTACAGACAAACCCCCTCTGCCTGGTAGGTCACTCAATCAGGGCTCACATCTTCCCTGCAAACAGGATATGATTCAAAAGTGACATCATGCACATTCATCCCAATCTCCCAATAATCCCCTTTCACCACTTGTGGAAACGCTTGGTCAATAAAATGTAATGACATTATTGCAGTAAAGTCATTTTCAAGTGAAGTGCCTGGCTCTCTGTCTCTGGGACCCCACCAACAGTCAGGCTCCAATCCGGCAAGTAAACAAAGGCTTCAATCTTGTAAATTATCTCATTTGCTAAGGGTCAATCCAGATTCAATTTAAATCAATGTGAGCCTCCTGTCTCTCTGGTCTCTGGACCGGACTCCACAGATGCAGGACCTCTCCTTTCACTCACACTTCCTAAACCCTTCCTTTGCAGGCTTTGTCAGGTACCTCACGGTGCCAATTCCTCCCTGTGTCACAGAGTCACCAGGCAATCAGGGGCTGCTGTGGCAGCCTGCAAGGCTGGGCCCTGAGCAAACTGCACCCCGGGGAAGGGGGCTGCCCACCAGCTGGTGTGGTCGTGGTGCCCAGCCGGTCCAGCCCCAAATTCAGACACCATGGAGACACAACCTGATGCCCACAGCAACACCTGCAAGGCTGGAGTTGTGCTCCAGAGAGATTCAGCTCCTTGACTGTCCAGTTTCACTCATGTTCAGCCTCCTTCTTCTCCCCCATGCAACATCTGCATCTCCAGTTAGCAAAAGTACTCCAGCAACTAAATAACAAGCTTTTAAAGGAAAAGATTTCCAGGCTGGGATCTGGCAGGGCTTCCTGGAGTACTAGAGGAAAGTGCTGCTATTTATAAGATGGTCATCAATGCTGCTGTCAAAAGCAGCAAGTGTCTTTTCATTCCTTACAAAAACCTCTGTTGCTCTGGACTGGAATTGCTATTGAATTCTCTCCCTTGTACAGAAAGAAATAATACTGAAAATGAATAATACTGAACCAACAGCAGAGCTGGGCAGGGGAAGAAGGACTTCCCCAAGAAGGGAGGGGAGCAGCAGAAGGCGATTGCAGGGGAATGAAATTGGGTTGTCTCAAAGCAGGTGGCACAGGGAACAGGAAAGGAGTCCACAGCCTCTCCCACAGACCCACCAAAACCTGCCAGCATTCTGAGAAAGCCACCTGAAAGGAAATAAAGGTAACTGGAGACTCCCACCAATGCTCTCTGTACCTCTGCAGGTCCCAGCTAAGCAATTTAGTAGGTACCAATATTCAGTGCTTAAATTGCACTGTGACACCACAGGCTGCTCGTGGTTATAGGGGACAGAATACAAACTTCCCAGCACCTCAAGACCAGGCCAGGGTCCAGGGCTCCACTTTGCCAGGCACAAACATTTCGTGGATATTTCAGGTGTTTCTAACACCTCCTGTTCTGTAGGAACCTGTAGGAGGTGTTAGATCATTTCTGTCAACACACACACCCCCTCCTGGGCAGGGGCAGGAGGGGGAAACAAATTCATTCTTCATTTATTCTTCTCTTCTCTCTCCAATCCTAACTGGCATCATGTCACTCAGACTTGGAAACCTGAGGGGCCCCCATGGACACCAGACAGTCCTTTCCTCATTTGAGCAGTCCCACACACCAAGCTGTGCCCCCAGCACCCCTCCCAGGGACCCCCCCAGACAGGGAGCACCACGGAGCTTTCCACTGAACGTGCTGCACTTCATGGAGAGCCCCCAAAGGAGCTCCCAGAGCAGAGCTGCAGGCTGGAACAGAGACAAATCCTAAAACCCCGGAGCAGGGAGGCAGTGACTTAATGACAGTTCAGCCCATGAATCCAGAATAGCAACTCGTTTGTTGTCTGAAGCTGGAATCCACTTTGTGTGATGACAGATAGCTTAGGAGAAGCAGATCCTGCCTGCCAAGAGAACTTCAAAAAGGACAAGGGGAAAGCAAAAATCTGGCTAGAAACCAAATGCTTTGCTAAACCTAGATAACACACTGTTTACCAACAGCAAACTAGATTAGGGGGGGAAAAAAAAAGGATTTATGCAAATGTTCTTAATTTAATAATTATGATCAGATATGGCTTTGTTTCTTCCATGTAATTTGTGTAATACAAACAAAGTACAAGGGTTCCCTTCCCCTATAGGAAATGAGAATTATTAAACATTGCACCGAAAAGCGAAGGAATGTGTTTATTGACATGAAAAACGATCCTGCGGATGCAAGAGCTTTTGTATGTTAATTGCTAAATGTCAGTGCAATTTAGAAAGTGGTTGCAGAAGGAAAGAATTCCTTTCCAAAACAGAAGTGGCTTTTCCTCATCCACCAGCCTGATTCAAGACTTGCATCTTGAAAGTATTTATGGCTGTGTTTTGATCGGTGACACTGGGTTAGTACCCAAAAACATCCTCACTTCATATTGATGTGGTTACTTGCTAGGAGGCATAAAGGAAGTGAAGGATTTCCTCCCAGTTTTATTACTGAATGCTCAAAATGTTTCCCGGGGTAAACAGCACTAAAGCCATCTGGGTTTTTTTTTTTCCATTTTTTTTTTCTTTTTGGGAACAAAAGGAGAACAACAAAAGTAGCAACTGGTGGGTGGAAAAATACAGGTCTAGAGCTGTGTTATGAAAAATCCTTCCTCTGAAGGAGGGATGGTGAAGAGCCACAGGTGTCTTTGGCTGACAGATACATCCAGCAGCACTGAGGGTCTTTGAATGTGGTGCCTCTGGTCTTCTGTTCCACCCCATAAAGGAGAAGAGAAATACAAATTTTGTGATTCAGCTGCCAGATAGTTAGAGATGCTTCAGTAAATTAAACTTTGGACTGGAAAATGAAGGAGCTTCTTAACATCTTTAATTACAGCCTGTTGATTTACTGCTCTGGGAGGGGAAGGGGGGAAACAACAAAACCAAACCTTTGCAGTTCTGATGGAGAAAGACAGCCAAAGAAAGCTTATCTTGCATTCACGAGCATATTTGCAGAAGGAAATGCAACTCTATCCAAAACCTGTTTGAGAGCCACACAAACCCTGCAAGGTGCAGAACCAAGAGTTGCACTGAGTGAAAAAACCAGGACATTTTTCACCCTGACAAAACAACAGAACTTGCAGAACACCCTGTGGGGTCCTCCCTCACCCAGGCTCTCCGGGAGAACCTCTGGCTGTAAAACCTCAGGACAGTTTAACCAAAGGAGAGGAAAGGTTGCTGTGTCATGGGATGTCTGCCAAGGTATCCCTTCCGTGTCCAACACCTTTCTCTGCCAAACCGTGTCCAGCCATGGTCGCAGAGCTCTCTCCCAAGCCTCTCCTCAAAAGACACTATTTCCACAGCTCTGCAGAAGTTATCCTAACAGCTATGGATAATCTATGGCTTTCCCAGGAGAAACATGGGAAATCATAGAGTCGAATTACTCACCTTGTGAGCTGAACTTATTAATAAAAATTGATTTATTACAGCAAGGGACAAGGAATACAGGCGATGCCAACAGCCTTGCAAGTCTATGTGGGAGCAAAGTGCCTCTCCAAGCAACTCTTGGTGCAGTTGCAGTCACACAACTCAGCTCTTGTGTTGCCCTGGCACTGCTGGGGGCTGCAGCTGTGTTTCTCCATTAACCGTGGTGGGATTCAGGCAGAAAGACCACAAACAACCCCTGGATCTCTACTGTCTCATAAGAAATTGTGAAATTTAGGGTATGAGGAAAATTGCCACCAAAAGGATGGAAAGGCTGGGGAGGAGGAACTGCTTCCAGTGAGAAATTTGACAGGCAGGATTTATTGAGCTTATCAAAGAGAAGACCAAGGGTGACTTGATTACAGGGTATTAACTACCTCCATGGAGAGAAAATACCAGTCATAAAGGGCTCTTTAATCTAGCAGGGAAAGGCTTAACAAGAACCCATGTCTGGAAGCTGAAGCCAGACAACTTCAAATGGAAAACACAGCGCAGATTTTAAACAGTAAGAGCAAACTGGCAAAGGATGCAGAGGATTCCTCAGTCCATCTTGAAAAATGCTGCACAGCTGCCTCCATTCCTAGCAAGGGCCAGGCCTGCCAGGAGCACTGCAGACACCTTTCCCCTCCATACAGCAGAGCTCCAGCAGTGGGAGATGCAAGGGGGGACTTGACCTCCCACACCCACCTTGTGAAAGAGCCCCTGGCTGTGCCCCGTGTCCAGATGAGACGTGTGCAGCAAGGAATAGTTACTTCTACAGCACAGGAAAAGATTCATTGCAACTGTGCAAGAGATAAATTTGAAGTCAGCGTTCATTAAAATAATTCAAATTTACTGTAACTCATTTTGACTCTCCACCTGCAGAGCAAGATTGAAGGAATATTCCAGGAAGATTAAAAGACAGGGGTTTGGCTACTGCTTTGCAAAGCATTTGGCATCCTAGTCGTGTTTGGGATTCTTCTTCCTGCCTGACTAATTATTTCTATTTCCTGTTTTCTTTGAAATTGCTACTATGTTCTGCATTGCTGGAATCTGAAATATTGTTTCATGGAACATTATTGTATTTGTGCATACCACAAACTCCAGAGATGCCAAATTCCTTCCCATGCTACTGCTCCAGCTCTTGAAAAAGTATTTCTCATCTCCAACAAATATCAACACCTCTCCCCCAAAAAAGTGTGAAAGCTTCAAACCCTTATAAAGCTGTTTCACCACTAAAATCTGCCATCACAAACAGTGATGAAAAATTATGTTTCTTTGTTCTTACTTGCTGCCTGCCTTGTTCTGCACTCCAGCAATTTGGTGAAAAGTTGCTTTGGTGGCCAGTTCACATGTTCATTTCCTTCAGCTGAAAGCATTCTTGGAATTAAAGTAAAAAGCAAGGAAATTTCAAGTTTTTCCTAACTCTGCCACTTATTAAGAGATGGGTCCACTATCACACAGACAATTTCTCTTTTACTGAAAAAACCAAAAGGGTTATAATAGTCAGTTCCAGGAAATTCAGATTTTGTGCTTTCACATCTGCAAGGGGATTCAGGGTCAGCTCATGGGGAGCCAAACGTGTTTCAGCTCTTCATTATGTTCTCTTGTGCAGTAACTTCAAAGGTTTTTTTGTATAATAATCTGGGATTCTGCAAGTAAACTCCTGTGGAAATTCTACTTTCAAGGTACTTGCCTGTCCCCTGCCAGAGTCAGGCTGCAGCCTGCACACGTGTTTTATAGCCTTTGTCCCTCCTCATATTCAGGAAGGTTCTCTGCTGTCTTGCTTTTGTGTCCTCCCCACACACCGCTCCTATCCTCATCATTAATGGTTGATAAATAGCTAATGAGTGGCTTGGACATTAGGGCCTCCCTTTCCATCTGGGCTACATGCTATTTTACAGGCCCTGCTAAATCTTTATTAGATTTGGGTGCACATTATTGATTTAGGTAGATGAGGTCGTTGTAACCTCATCTCAAAAAGAAAGGAAGCAGGAGAAGCCAAATGTAATTCAGCTGTTATTTTCTGTAGCAGTGCAAATCAATAGGAGGGAAAAAGTCAAAACAAAACCAAAAAGTGTCCATTAAAAAAAAAAAGTCATAGCTGGACCTTAAACCAAATGCAATGGTCATACAGGTGCTTGGAAGCAAAGAACTGAGATAGGCTATAAAAGTTAAGAGCTTTTCCCATTTTAGCACTACAGAATAGGTGGTAGGCTCTAGTGAAGAGACAACGTTAATAAAATACCAGGCTGTTCCTAGGGCAAAGTGACATCTATTTATAGAATGAGAACACTTTACCTAAGACATAGTGATGGCTTAGTAAAAGGACATCTTTTGCTTAAGTTATTTTTACTCCTGTTAAATGGCCATATCAGCACCTGCAGCTCTAACAGAAGAGCTCAGGCTTTGCACTGAGCACTTCTGAGCATCCTGTCAGAGGTAACTTAAGCACAGAAATCCCACAGAAAGTCTGGCATTCGGGGCTGGTCCCTCTGAAAGATTTCAACACACTGTCACCACTTATCATGCTGTGGATGTGAACACCAAGAGTGTATATGGGTTCAAAACCACCCTGCATAAACACATGGAAAAGAAGCCTGGAGAGACTTTAGGCAAGAAACCCTTGCACAGATGTGTACAAGAGTTGTGTGTTCATCCTTCCCTGGAGCCCATTCCATACATGGGGCAGAGAGCCCCGGGTGGAGGACAGCCCTAACACAGCTGCTGTGTTCCTGGGGACTTACTGCTGGCTGTGTGCCTCTTCCTCCTCCTCCTCCTCCGCTTCCCAGTGGTCTCAGGCCAGCCCTGTCCTCCCCAGCTCCACCAGACAGCTCACAGCTGTCAATCCAAAGCAGATGTGATCCCAAGCTGAGCACCTGCCTCTGAGACAGAGGTGCCAACTCCAGCCCAGCACCCCCTTAGCCATCCCCATCCAGCCCCCACGAGGGCCCCTCTCTCCATTCTCTCTTTTGGAGAACGCAACCTGGGGTGGCAAATTCCACCAGGCAGCGGAGCACTTAGCCAAACCCACAAAGCACTTGTGTATTGTATGCCTAATCCTTGGGCATTCTGGGATTCCCATCCTAAAACCACATAGCAAATCCCACAAAAGCCATTTTCACCTGGACACAGGGTTGTTGTTCCCTCCTAATGCACCGTGACAGGCTGCCGGCTGCTCCCAAATCACGGCTCTTTGATCTCCTCATTCTGAAGGAATATGGAATCCAAAGAGTGCTGCTTGTATCCAGGAGCTGTCAAGTTCCACTAATCTCCCTCCCTTTCACATGACACCCAGCTGGTGTTTACCTCTGCAGCCGCATTCTGGTGTGGAATTCCAAAGCCAGGGAGCGTGGAGCTGCTGTGAGGGGCCTTGGGTCTCTTGCACACAGTCAACTCCTGCAGGACTTTGCCCCGCTTATGTCCAAGGCTGCAAGCCACTCTGTCCTATTTAGCAGATGGATTTGGTTACCTGGAAGAATTCCAGGCTGGCAGCACAGCCCTGTTCCTGCAGTAGCCAACAGGGAGACCCAGACACTCAGGAGTGCAAGATCCAAACTATTTATTCACTCCTGTGTTTCACTTGAAGTGATTGAGGGTGATACAAGTGCTTGTTTACCTCTTGTCCACAACTGACCAGCATTAAATGCTCAGCTCCTCAGTGTGTGATAACAGCCACACAGGAGTCTCACTCTCTGTTTTATGGTGAGACAAACCATGACAGAGCACAATTTATTCCATTTTACTGCACCCATGACCAGCTCCCAACCGGGCACTGCAACCTCACAGCCCACCAAACACAGGGGCATCTCCAACCCGTTGTTTTAAACCAGCCAGAGAGTCAACACCCTGGGAATCCATGTGGTTTCTAAGACACTGGAGAAGGACTGGGACAGTTTCTGACTTGTACACGTCTCCAGGCACTTCTGCAACTGATGCTGAGTGCACCCAGGCTGGGCTCTTTGGAAGCTCACACCATGAGATCCCTGCTATGCTGCAGGCTGCAGCACAGCCATAAATGCAATCCCCTCCAACACTGAAGTCTGGGACACTCGTAAGAAAATTTGACCATATGTGTCCAAAATGCAATTGAGAAACTACTGCCACAGGGGTAGAACATCTTAGCCTTCATTTACCATTTTGTGGTTTTACAATTGTACTACAAAGCTCAAGATATCTCTTTGCCAAGCTGGTTTGAGTGAAAAGCTGTGTATTTCTGTTTGGTGTGTGGGATCACTAGCCTGTCTCCAGCTCTTACCACATGTGCAGTAAGAGGCCAATTCCTAGTCTTCCTCAGCTTCCAAAGACTAGAAAGATCATTAGATCAAAACCACAACAAATCATAGCAGTCACAATCACCACAGATGAATGTGCAAGCCACCCATGCAGTGAGTGGGTTTGAGTTGTATGCCCATGGGAATGTTCATTTCCTAGATAAGAAGACAAGGAGAAACTGTAAAGTGAAAGTTTCTTTGGTTGACCCGGCAAGGGTCTTGATTCAAGCTCCACTCCCTCGCTCCAGCTTAAGCCTAATTTTCTCTTGTTGGACTTCACTGCTGCTACAGCCAGAATTTCCTTATTGCCTCATTAGCCAGAGCAGTGGCTTGTTTTTAAGGCTGTGCTAACACTTCCTTCCTGGTCCCCATCCATAATGCTCCATCAGACATCATCATGCTTCAGTGAGAAAATAATGAAGAAAAATGTGCATTTGACAGTTTGCTGAGACTGCTCGCTTTGCTAGCCTCAATTTTGCTTTCTGTTAATTCCTGAAAGATTTCTGCCAGGCAATACCTACTCTGCAGCAGGAAGCAACAATCCCAGAATCACAGAATCCAGCATCTGTTTCCACACAGCAGCAAAGGGAGATGCTGTAGTGGACCAGGCAGTCCTGATCCTTGGATTCACACAGGCCACATCTCTGCTCTGTGTGGATACACGTGAACACATGCATGAATATGGAGCTAAGGGCTCCTCCCTGGCAGCATCTGTGGCAGGGAGCCACAAGCTATGGACAGAGCCAAAACACTCCACATGCTTGGGGACAAATACACCATGTAGTCAACCATCAATGTACACAGCTTATTCCCTCCCCACCACCATTCATCCAAGGAAATCTTGGAGTCACTGCTGCCAGGAAAGCAGTGACATTTCAAAGTAGCCACATACAGATTAACCAGCACTTTCGTTGGCTCTAAAAGAGTCAACACAATCTGATTTTACAGCCCCAGACACACCAGGCCTCCTGCTGCCATTTAAGTGGCAACAAACAGAGATCAGGGCCTTATGTTGTCATCTCTCACCATGCAGTGCCTGGGCTGGCTCCTTGCTTGGCCCAGACTCGAAACCAGTGTTGTCTGCAGCAAACACAGAATTTGGGGCCCCCTGGTCCGTGGATGTATCGTTGGCTGTCACTCAGAACAGTGTTTCCTAGAGTTACAAGCTGGGCTAAGTGAGAGGAACCACAACATTACAAACATCATTAGGTCATCCTTAATTCAGAAACTGTGCTCTGTATTCCCAACCACCGTCATCAGACACCTTATCCTTCAATGTACAGACACTTTTCAACCTGCAGACCAAGAGCCTCTGGGAATCCTAAGATGATTCTACAAAGGGTAATTAAGAAAAGTGAGTCTGCTGTTAATGGACTTAAATTAGCTCTATGGGGATCCACATACTCACTGAAAAGTTTTTTTTTAATAAGAAAAAAAGAGGGTTTGTATGGACATTCACTGCACTAGGAGTTAATTTCCCAAGATGGCAGAAGTCAGAGACACCTTCTTGCCCCCTTCCTGCCCACACAACATCCCTGCACTGTGTCTGTCCCCATGCACTGCTGACCAGCTTGGTACGTGGTGACCTCCTACTCTGCTGTCTTTTTACATAAGCTCAACTCACAAGAAACAAAACCAAATGGCAAAAGATCGCTGGGCTGAGACGCAAACGGAAGAAAACTTCTTTCCTAAGACTGCAGTTCATAAAATTGAAAACGAACTAAGGTGGAGACAGCTCCTGTAATACAGTGTCACTGATCAAACATCACAGCGTGCTCACTCTGCAGAGAAGCCCCACGTCCTGCCACATGTGCCCAGTCCTCTCGAAACCTCATTAAAGTCTAGTAAAAAATAAATAAGATAAATATAATTTGCATTTATTACACGCATTAGAAGAGCCTGCCAGATGGGGAGCTCTCCTCCAGCAGGGCCGTTGTTTTCCAGGAGAGGAAAGCACCAGCACTACCCGGCTGTTTTGGGGCCTGTGGTGCTCCCACTCCTGGAAAACCATCGCCCCTGGCTTCTCCCCGTAATTAGTTCGTGCTAATACCCTTGCCTGGGCTGCGGAAAAGTCACATTCTGAGAGGTCGCCCCTGCGAACAGCCGCACTCGGGAGGCGGAACGCCACCAGCCCAAGCTGTCAGCCGATCCATCTCCGGCCAAAGTCACCCGGGCCGTAAATTGGGAGTTCTTTATCTCGGGACAGCAGACTGCGCGGGGCTTTAATTGCCGAGCTACGCTAATGAGCCTTGTTTGTGACACAAGGTGCTTCCCGGTGGCTGTGGTTGAACACGCGGCGCTGGGAGCCCCCTCGGGGGCGCGGGCGATCGGCCCAGAGCCGCGGCCGCCCGGGCACGGAGAAGGAATCGTGCGCGGGTCCCCTCGGCGTGGAGCCGTGTCAAAGGCATCAGCAGCAGCTGCTTCACCGAGAGGCAGGAGGCTCTCCTGGGCCAGCTCGCTGCAGTCCGCTCCTATTCTTTCCTCCTGCCTCGTTTTTTTTTTTTTCCTAAATCGTGAGTTCTGTAAACATCACTGTCAAATCATCCGCGGGGGAACAAAAAGATATCAAGGATTCAGCGTTTCCTCACAGATAAGAGCTGTGTCTGGTTTTAAAAGGGAATTAAAACGAATCGTGCCCAGGGAAAAGCAGACAGACAAAAGAATAGCAGGGTAAAGTCTTTCTTGCCGATTTCTTGAGTCAAACCCTACTGCAGCCTGGATTTCACTCTGCTCCTTTTGCATTAGGGGATGCAGTAATGAAAACGGTTATTTGAACTTTCCCATTTTGGAAAATCATCATAGAATCACCGAGTGGTTTGGGCTGGAAGGGACCTTCAAGTTTCAACTCCACTGCCATGGGCAGGGAACCTTCTGCTAGATCAGGTGACTCAGAGCCCCACCCAGCCTGGTCTTCAACACCTCCAGGGACGGGGAGTCCACAACCTCCCTGGGCAAAATAACAGCCCAGGCAGACACGAGGCTACACATTTCCCTGTCTAGATATCAAATGCTGTTTCATTTACCCCATTAACGATGAGACTTGCTTGCCACGGGAAGCCCAAGCCGCATTTTCATGGGTAAGGCCAGCGCTCAGCATCTTTAAAAATCTTTAGTACTTAAATGTGGCATTATTATTCTTACAGTAATACCCAGGGACACTTGCAGGCAGTGCAGAGCCCATGTGCCAGACACTCTACAAATATCCATTTCCCCAGTCCCTGGGATCTTTTAACCCAGGGGCCCAGCCTTGCATGCACTGACACACTTGAGCAACCACCAGCATCGCGTGGCCCTGCTGAAATCAACACGACTGATGAATGGAACGAAATCAGTAATTACCCATGTGCTTAATTATTTGCAGAACTGGGGGCTAAGTGCTTCATTTTTAGCTTCACGCTTGAAAATATTGGTTCTAATCCAGCGTGGCTCGCTTCGCTCTCAGTCCCACAAGGAGCAGCGCGGTCTGGCCTAATTAAGCAAAAAACACTTAACGAAGTGTTCAACTTTAAGCCTGTGAACAAACCCATTGAGTGAACACTGCGTTGCTTGGGTTGGCATGCTCAGTCCCTTGCAGGATGGGACCCTTCAGCCCAGGGGTTAGGGGCACACAAGTGCAGGTGGGGAGCAGGGCTCAAATCCCAGACCTGTCCAAGGCCATTGTGCTTGGGGTGCTGGACACCCCAGGGCTTCCCAGCAGTGGTGGGTGAGCCAGGAGCTCTGGCAGAGCTGAGGATCCACCATTGTGTCCCCCCGTTCCCATCCTGGATGGCATCCAAGTCTGCTGGTGGAAGGGGGTGCACAGAGGCAGTGCTGGGATTTAAAGAGAGGCTGCAAATGCTCTCTGTAATTAACTGACTGAAAGTCTTCATGCTCAAAAGCACATCCCTCATTTAACACTGGCCACAGCTCCCTCTCTGCAGCAGAGAAACAGCCAAGCCCTGCTACAGCACGGGTGTCCCTGGGGGCTGGAGCAGAGCGGACCTTCCTCACTGCCAGACTGGGAGAAGCACAAGTCAAGGATGGGGCTGCAGATGAGGACTTACAGCCAGGACCCCTCTGCACCTCAGTTTCCAGCTCTTTTTTTTGCCAGGCTGAGGAGTACCTGGAACAGGGCACCTGCATCAGGAGATCCAGCTCTCCCCAGGCCTGGGCTGCCTGGGATGAAGCCTCCAACCACGGCTTGCTTCTTACCAGCCCTAATTTTAGGCCCTTTAGGACACAAAATAATGATAACACACTCCCTGGAAAAAAAATCCCCTTGGGCCTGTGTAAAATTAGCAGTGTGCTGCCTGTCCCACTTTCTCTCCTGCTATGTGGGGCAGCCTGGCTTATTAATACTCTGGACTCATTTAAGGAGCCTTTGCTTTCCCCCTTGCGAAGGGAGCCTGGAGGCAGCCAGGCTGCTTCTCCCAGCAGTGCCAAGGATGCCCCTCTCACCCTGACAGACAAAGCTCCTGCACCCCATCTGGGAAGGCAGAGGGAGAGGACAGGGCAAGGTGGAGAAGCTGCAGGCTGCCCTGGTGCTGCAGGGGAGGAAGAGGGGGGATGTGCTCTTTGCTGGCACAAAAGACCCCCCAGCAACGAGGGCAAAGGACAGCTTGGACTCTCCAAGGGGGAGAAAACAAACCATAGGTGCCCTCCACCCTCTGGCAGCAGCCTGGCAAGGCAGCAGGGACTTCAGTGCCACTCCT
Source organism: Ptilonorhynchus violaceus (assembly GCA_013397565.1). Classification (NCBI taxonomy): domain Eukaryota; kingdom Metazoa; phylum Chordata; class Aves; order Passeriformes; family Ptilonorhynchidae; genus Ptilonorhynchus; species Ptilonorhynchus violaceus. The sequence continues at coordinate 1,140,065 of VZRJ01012357.1, read as the reverse complement.
GGAAGGGCCTGTCCCTCTGTCCTACACATACAGAAGCACACACACACCTGGAAACAAAGCACAGCTTAACAGGAAAACTGTTAAGTGACATTACCATAATTCAATATTAGTATAAAAGACAACCTCTACCCAGGAGCTCAGAGGAGATTGGTACCTTGAGACCTGTTGTCTGCCCAGGTGCAAACCTCCTGAAAGGACTCCCCAGGGTGAGGGAATTTCAGAGCTGCTGTGAGATTCCTTCCAGTGTGGAATTAAAATCCCAGTTGAACTGCAATGTGCAAGGAGAAACCCGGGGAGAAAAGGGGAAGTGACTCCCACACACATCTACAAGTGATATGTCTGCACACATTAGAGTCATTCAAGGAGAGGGAACCTCAGCTGACAGATCTCAGAAATAAGGTTTTTCATAATGTCACATAGCCTGTTCTTTCACTCCAAGCTACAATCTGCTCCAACACTGTTTTATCTCACACTGTTCACAAGGAGTGTTGTGAGACTCCAATCCTGAGCCAGCTTCCCTGCTAAATACTGATTTAACCTCAGCTCAGACAAAACCTCACAAAATTAGTACTAGATTTGACTCAAATGTGATACACAACGATATACGAAGAGAGAGAGAAAAGGAAAGATCTGGGGCAAAGAGATGCTGTGTACCTTATACAAGAGGAGTGTATAAACTGCCCTTGCCCTACACAGCCCCAAGAGCTGAGCTTAAGAAACAAATACATTTCAGTAAACAAAAACCTAATGGAATGGCACTGTTTTTCTCTGTGCAGGTTTTTCTTTTCCTCCCATGAGGACAGCAAGTTGTGTTGCTTTTTTTTTTTCCCCTTTCCACGAGGTACATTATTCCATTTAAGTGCTCTTGTGTGTTTATTAATAGAGCAAAAATGAGTGAACGAGGAGGAGCTCTGGGGAGGCTGAAAGCCTGCACTGGAGCAATGAATCAGAGGAGCAAATCCATTTAGGAGAATGCTCATTTTAAGACAAGTTCCTTTCACATTTGAGTTATTTTCCTCTGCACCCCAAACATAATCAGACCCAGTGACATGCCAGTCCCACAGCACTACGTACACGTGAGCTGCCCCACAACCCACCCTCCCCACTGCCCCAGGCGGGACCTTCCAGCTGTATCTGCTGATGTTGTGCTACAAAACGACCAGAGAGTGACCAACAGCAGCTCCAAGGTGCTGGGAAGTAACAAATGATCCCTAGAAACCTTTAGAAAAACATCCCTCACTCAGCAAGGCCTGAATTGGGCTGTATGGGAACCATCATAGCAATGGCACCATTCACAGGCATTGCTGCCGTGTAAGGGATGGAAGAGATGAGGACTGAGATGATTCTGGCCCTCCACCGTGTATCCTGTACCCACAGGCGAGCCCCAGGGCTGCAAAGACCTCCTGGGCTGATGGGGACAGTTCCCAGCTCCTGAAAACCGCTCTCCAGAGGCACCGGTGCCGTCACCAGAGCAGGGAGAGGCTCCTGCCGACAAACCCAGAGGAAAGGCACAGAGAAATGCACACACAAATGCAGACACAACCGTGGGCACAATTCCCAAACCAGGTCCCTGCAGCCGGCCTTGCAAAGGGATTCAGAAGGAAGCGAGGCACACGGGGAAGGTGTGCCAGCAAAGGTCACCAGAGAGGGAAAGCACACGTTGTCCACTCGCTGATGGAAGGTGTTTAGTAACGTGAGAAGAAATATTTCAAGACCAGCCCATCACCTCGCCCCCCCAGCTCTGGCAGTGACACCTGAACTCCTGCTACCTGGGGGCCGCAGAGCTCCCTGAGGACACCAAGGGTCAAATATACTTTATTCCTTCGCTGCTCCCAGAGGGGATTGTTATTTACTCGCTGTCAGTGCCTGTGCGCTCGGCAGCTTCAGCTCTCTCCTGGCTTTGCTAAAACATTTTCCCAGCCAGTGGGAGGCTGCTGCTGGATTCAGCAGGGCCAGGACGGTCTCTGATGTGGCCGTGCCCCCCGGGCAAACCCCGGGCACCAAACCCCTGTGTTTACAGTATCGCCCTTTCCATGCTCGCTCCGACGGGATTAGCTGACTCCAGACAGTGCCTCATGAAAGCCGAGTTTTTCCACGCCAGCGTTCGCCTTTCCAGCCTGAAAACACACGGCTGGGAGATTGGCCTGGCACTCAGACTGCAGCATGTGACTGTTTAATGAGGGAGGTCTGCGAGCCGCAGGACTAATGCACACAGGCGCAAAGGCAGCTCCCCGACGTGACTGGCTTCACTGGACTGGAAGGGGGTTTTTTTTGGTGATTAAGGCCCACTTTGGGGAAACAAACCTATTCTTGGCTCTTTCACAGCCCTAGTGGGTGACTGTGAACAAATTCTATTCTACCTTAGGAGTACCTCACCACAATAACGAGATAAAAATGCCCTTTCTCACAGGAGGGTTCAGAAGGTTCAGGTATTAGCAGGATGAATGTCACAGCAAAGCTTGTAAAATGTAAAGACTAAAACAGGAGCAAGCCCTGCAGTGTTGGCTTGGAAAGCCTGCGTGGAATCGCTGGATCATACTGGTTTTTTGGATCTCTAAGCAGCACCTGCAGCAGATGTGGCTTCGCTGCTTCCCCCCTCCCTGCCATCCCACCCAACAGCAGCTGCCTGCTTGGAAAACATCAGGAAGGAGAAGCCAGCAAGCAGAGCAGCTGTCACATGGCTGGCTGTCAATAAGCATTTCATGCCCGTGCAGGGCACCAAGGGACAGGTGTTCCTCACTCCCACCTTCAGGTACCACACTGCCAGCTGGACTGGGGCTTCTCCTGCAGGAGAGCAGAGGGCATCTTGCTCCTGAGCCACCTCTTTGCCCACCTTTAACATTAAGGACGAAATAAATTGCAGAGACTGAGGTGCTCAGGCATCAACATGGCAGGAAAAGTGTCTTTTCCCCACTTTTCTTCAGTATCTGCATACTTATGCCAACAGACGCTGCAGCCAGACCCAAAGGTGCTGCATTGCCCCAAGGCTGAAGGCAGTTCCTGCAGCAACAGGGATTTCCTTGGACCCTGGCAGGTGCAGGCAGTGCCAAACCCCTTCAGACCCAGGGATGAGAAGTGTCAGGCACCACTCAGTCTCCTGGACACTCCCAACAATTTGTGTCACTTTTGTCTAATTTGCTTTTGAAAGAAACAGTGAAATAACATATTCTCGTGGCTATTGCAGAAGAAAGTCACAAACAAACAAGCAAAAGTGAGTGACTAACTAGAAATCAGTAAAACTGGAGCTGCCCCAGGGGGCTGAGGAGGAGATGCTCTGCTGCAGCCCCAGCCCGTGAGCAGACTGTGCTGCTTCAGTGAAATCGGTGTAAAGCCAACTCTGTCCAGTCCACACAGTTCCACAATGGATGTCAAAGCATCCCACGTGTAACTTCTGTGCAAAAGTTTTTGCTGTTCTCCCATCATTCTGATTCAGAATTATTGTCCTATCTGCTTTAAATTGCTTCAAACTGGTGGGGTTTTTTCTGGCTTATTGCTACATCTCTGCCCTCCTTGTTTATAGACATTACCTCCTGGTTTTCCACAAAGCAAGTAGAAGCCAACCCAGATTTTCATATTTCACACACCCTTTTTTTTTTTTCTTTTTTTTCCTAAACGAACCACTTCAGGACTCCCACTGTCCCAGGATTAGCGCAGCTTTTTTTTTCACAGCCGCAGAACAAAAATATTATGGTTACACACAAAAACAGGGCTCTCCATCACTAAGGGCAAAGGAGGAGGGCAGAGCTTGGCCATAGCCACAGTCACAGCCAGTGCTGCTGACGTGCTGCAAACCACGCTGGACCCACTGCCAGTGTGGGCAGCCTCTGTGTTTGACCTCTGTATCCACAGGAACTCAACAACCCAGTTATGGCTGCAGAGAAATTGCTTGAAAACTGCAGGTTGTTATGGAATGGTCAGCAGTGGAAAGGGGAGAGGGGCACCTGCCCTGGACTGACAGGAGTAGCACAGCTGGACTTCCCAGCTCTGCTTCCAGGCTCTCTGCTCCTTTTCCCTAAATGCAGGTTGGTTTCTGACCTCAAACAACTTGATGGGCTTGCCTGGAGTATCCAGCGTGGTTTCCATGAAAGTCTCCTCTTTACAGTGAGATAAAAGTGTGTCTGATCTCTTCCTCACATGCTAGCAAACACAAACACTGGAGGAAAACAACAGAAGCCTCCATGAGAAAATATTTTAGCTGTTTTGCAAAGAGATAAAAATCAGTGATACAACAAATGCCGTATGAAGCATCTTACAGATCCAACCAGGGATCTCTTTTCTCATTATGAGGAATATTTTAGAAAACAAACTCCTTCAAGTGGATGCAGCTACTTGCATCTAGGGGTATAAAGCCTGCCCTCAGACAGCATTTCAGGCAGCATTTAATAAAATCCCAAAGATTTGAGTGCCATTTGCCACACCATAGAGTGTCTCCAGGAGTGGATCTCTCCAAACAGCACATTAAAGATGGGCTGGATTTTTTAAACACCTTGTCCTTTTAAAAAAAGCTTGAGACGCTGAAATTGTGGCTATGTTTTGCCTGATGTGAATCTGATGGGAAATGGGGAGAGGAGGAGGGATGGAATGAGCGAGTAGGAAACAAGGTGAAAGGCAGCCACCACCACCCAGACAGTCCAGCATGGATTGTACAGTTATGGATTTATGCATTAAAATATTAGCATGGTGTCACTGGCAAAATTGCTTCATGGTCAGTCAAAGACACCATGACCACACCCATGTGAGTCCCAGAATTTAAGAACAATTGACTTTATTTCTGTTTGTTTCATTTCATAGTAACTTTGACCCTTGCATATCATTCTATTTCAAAGCACGTTGAACATCTTTGAATTCCAGCGTAGCGATGCTTTGTGACATTGCTGAACAGCAACACAGCAGCCCTGTCCGATGTCCTAAAAAGAAGGACTCCTGGCACTTTTTAAAACTCCACTAATAAGAAGTAACCCCGCTCTGGGAAGGATTTCACCTCTCCCTTGGTTGGCAGGTGAACTTCTCCCTTTTGCAGGCGCTGTGAGTGCGGCAGCATTCCTCCGCACCACGGCCACAACCAAAATATCCGTGAGAGTGAAACCATCTGCGGTTCTGCGCGGGCCAATTTACGTCGTGAGGCTTTCATGAGAGGCAGCACAACGTATCTAGGGATGGGTGAAACTTGACATGTGTCAAAAAAAAATATAGTGGCATTTAAAAATTTTCTCACCGTTTCTGGGGAAAAAAAAAAAATCAGAAATGGTAAAATGAAGGTTTTCAGGTGTTTTATTTCGACAAGGCCAAGACTCTTGAGCTTTTAGCTCTGATGGTTGCAGCTGCTGAAACAGCACTAAGGAGCATCTTGAACTAACCATAAGGTTCTAAAACTGTTGTTCACACACTGATGAATTCCACGTATGTGAAACACTTCGATTTCAGTAAAAGCTTACAAGTACACAGTTTTCAAAGGGTACATTTTGTTTCCAACACCGTGTAATATGTATCTAGGCTCTCAGGAGCTTCATAAGTTTAGAGGAAAACCCCCCAAATCACACCACTGTTCATTATTTTTTATTCTCATTGCTATTTTTTAATCCTATATAAAGTCAGTTCTATAATATTGCTTTTCAATAGCAGGCACTTTCAATTTTTATAACATCTGGGCGTTAAACTTAGAGAAAAGTTGTTCATTAATTTAGGACAGGATGGTGTTTTATTTCTATTCTATTTATTTCAAAAGGGAAGAGCAATCATATTCATCCAGAAAGCTATAATAATTTGGTACCAGGACAAAACTGCTGAGAAAATCAAAGATGAACCCTCCAGAAATTTGAGTGGTAGAGGAATCTTCTCACAATTGAACATACTTATGAACAGATATTTTTGCTTTTGTCAGCTGCTCTTCTTGCCCAAGTAACAAAAGTGGAATATGTTGTCACTATGTCTCTTTGTCTCTCAATTATCTCAATAAAATTATTCTAAAAAATGAATAAATAAGGATAAAACTAGCAGGAGTCTTCTCATTAATTTCAGTGGGATCAGGATATAATGAGCTTGTCTTTTTAAAGGATCAGGATCCAGGGACATACTGGAAATCTGCACTTACATTTGTGGATATACATTTACAGCTTCTAAGTGGCCTAGAACACCAGTTGTTCTTCCTATTCAGAAAATTAGATTTAAATATTTTAAGACTGGGTTTTCTGTGTGTCTCATCTCTTCATTCTCAATGTTCTCAGCTGTCTCCGCTCTTACTTTCAGGTCCTTAAAGCAATGGCTTTTCTGATCTCCTTCCCCAGCAGTAAAATTTCCTCATCACCAGACTTGTCTACTACTAGCAAGTATGTCCTTGGCTATCCACATGCCTGCAATGGTTTGAAATGCAAACATATCCGTTTCTCCCTCTAATGCTGGCTCTGACTTTGGAAACCTTGCTTTTTCCATGAAAGTTGCATAAACAAAATTCCATGACACTGAATTATACCTTATTTTAGTTAGTCTGCTACTGGAATGGACCAAAATACCCTCTTTTTCATTCCTCCAGCAGCCCAAGGGCTGTAGCAAGACAACACTGCCCGAACTTGAAGTGTTCAAGGCCAGGTTGGACAGGGCTTGGAGCAACCTGTGACAGTGGAAGGTGTTGCATGGCAGGGGGGTGGGATGGGATGAGCTTTAAGGTCCCTTCCAACCCAACCATCCTGTGACTCAGTGAAACACAGGGCCTGTGTCCACAGCAAGCACGTTGTCCTGAGCTGGCTTGGTGTCTGTTCCCTGTAAGATGGTGACGTGTGTTGACACTGACGCCACTAAACCTTACAGCATGACACCCAACCCCACAGACTGCACCGAGTGAGAAACCACAGCAGCACAGAACACACCTGCTGCACGGGGCAGAACCTGGAAAGTGGCTGACAAAGCTCCAAGTGCGACTGTAAACAAGGAATCGTCACCCAGGAGCTTCCAAGAAGCTCCACGGTGATCTATTCTCAGCCGTGTAACATCCTTCCTGGAAGAAAATGTGAAATCATCTTCTAATAAAGTTGTGGGTGACACAACACGGCGGGGTGATAACTGAGGGAGGGGATTTTTTCACTGCCAAGGCGCTGGCTGAGGGGAGGCAAGAAAGTCCCAGGCACCTCCATGGGGCCGAGTTCCCCAACTCCATGCTCACAAGAGGCAGGGCTTTGTCTTGGGATTCAAGGATGCTCCAGCGGGTTTGGGGATAGCAGTGGTTCCTCAGCCAAGCTGACAGATGGGGAGGGTGTGAGGCTCCCCGGCGTGAGGACATTGTATCAGCTCCTTCCCTGGATCAAAGGCAGAGCTTTGGCAGTGCCTGGCAGAGCCCTGTGTTTGCTCCTGCTCCTTTTTGGGGTGCCAGCCCTGGTGCAGCCATCGGGGTAGTCCCGGGTGAGGCAGTTTGCTCCCTCCCGAGCACTGTCCCCATGGAGCAGGGACACACTGTCCTTCCGTCTGCCTTGCCTTCCCAGGGCCCTGCTGGGATTTAAAAATATCCTTTCCCAGACTCTCAGCAAAGACACAAATCTTCTGGTCCGTGGTTTAACTCCTAGGGCAGCCCGTGATACAAACGCTGGGAAGCTGCACGCCTAACAGGCCGTTTGGACACCAGAGACACATGGACACCAAAGGCTTTGCATGGAATTTCAGATTGTATCTTTATTTTTTAAAAGATAAGGGGGGCTGTGCAGGGAGATACCACCCTTCAGCATCCACCCACCGCAGCTAGTGTCAGAGACAGAACGCTGAGCCTTTGGTCTGAACCTATTTTTGTGCTCCTCTTCGGCTGTACACGATGTCTGAGGGCAGTACTGTAGCAAAGGATGCAAATCTTCCTGTGCTCCTGGTATTGCTGGTGCAATTCCCACCGGAGGGCCATGTTAAATTTAGAGCCCACAATTCATAAAGGAAGCTGACAAGTTGCAGAGAGTTCAGAGAGGAACATGAAGGATGGAAAAACAGCATTTTGCAGCTACAGATGCAGGAGCTTGATCTATTTAGCTTATGAAGAGAGGAGTGCAAGGGATGACTTGGTTAAAGACTATCAGCGTTTCCAGGGAGAATTAAATGTTGAGATCAGGGTCCTCAATTAGCACAGGAAAATCTTGACACTGAAAAGAGACAAGTCCTGACTGGAAATATGAGGCACATGTTTACCAGTGCAAATAATGAATTTATTACCAGAGCCAGAGCTGAAGCAGACAGGATGACTCTTCATTGCAGGGGTTTTTTTTAATAAGATTTGAATGCTTGTTTTCCTGAAAAGACATGTTGAAATTCAAACAAGCGCACACAGAAGCAGCCTTGTGACCTGTATTATCCAAGGGAGCAAACAGTAATGATTCCCTTCTTTTAACATGGATAGCCTTCTCTCACTTCTACCAGGCAGTAATTCCAAGTGTGTAATGGCTGAGAGCATAATTCTGATCACAGATCCTCCTGGCAGATCCGCTCTGTGTTTGTGCAAGCACCAAGGAGATCTCTCATCTCTCTGCCAGGAGCCTCTCACCTGCAGGTGCCTTGAACCATAAAATAACATTGTAGTGACACTGGAGTTCCAGCTCCTCACAGCCTGAAGCCGGGAGCCATCACAAAATCCACCTCCACCAGTGCCTTCCTCCTCTCCTCCTGGCACCCACCAACAGCAGAGAATTCTTTGACACACCCTGGCCCAAGCAATTTCAACCAGCCCTCACTTATCCATCCTGCATTTCCCTAATTCCCAAAGTCAGCCGTCCTCACTGTGCTGGAAACCCACCCCTCGGTGTCCCATCCAACAGGATCATGGAGAACAGATTATTCCCTCTTTTAAGACCATTTTCATGCCTCACTAAAGTCTCCTCCTGACCCTACAGCACCGATTCTTTCTACCTTTCCTGAGAGGCCACAGCTCTCATCAGTTTTGCCGCTGGCCTCCTTCCGAGTGCTCCTCCTCCTGCTCAAAATGCCACCCCCCAAACTCCACACGGGGCTGCAGGCATTCCACAAGCACACACCAAAACCCCGAGCTCTGTCACGTGTGTCTGAGAGCAGGACTTGGCCCTCTTTTAATCCCAAGGCATTTATCAGCAATATAATGTTTTGCACATTATCGCCCCAATTATAGAGGCTTGTAGGTGATAATGAGATTGCACTGGATATATTCCAGCAAAGCACATTCTAGGTTTTTACTAACTTCATTAACCAAGAAAAGCTGGTTAATGGCTGAAAAGTGCAATGATGCACGTAATCACACCAGTTGCTTTGCTACTACAATTATATTATTAAGATGGATCTTTGAGGTACAATTTTCGTGTATAATTAGTGGTTTATCCCTTCAGGAAAAGAAAAAAAAGTGATTCAAAAGCACCCAAGGTTTGAGCAAAAGAGTTCTTGCTGAAAACACAAATGAAGTCATGCTCTCAGGGTCAGACTCAGAATGGGATTTGTGAGAAAATAGGAGTACAAGAATTTAGAAACTTAACACGGGCTCCTTGAGGATGTGAAATGCTAAAGTTGCAATCCCCTGACACAGACTGGGAGCACCCAATCTCAGTGGTATCCATGGGTATCCAGGCTGTGACTTCTCAGAAGACAACAGCTCCCAGAATATATCAGAAATGCGAAACATTTAGACTGATTCAAAATTATTTCCTGGTGCTTTATGGACTTCGGTATTCTTCAGTTGTTTATTTTCTTGGTCATCACTGTTCTTCCCAACAGAGAAAACTTCAGATTAAGAAAGCAGCACCACCAAGCAGGCAGTACAATGAAGAACCTTCTGTTTACTCCTTTTACCAAATAACAAAATAGAAAACAAGTGCGAATTTTCACAAGAAGTTTCCAAGTGCAAGCCTGATTTTTTTGATTGCTTTTCTCTTTCTGCTAAATTGCACTTATCAGCTTGACAAAAAAATGCAATCACTGTTTTTCACCAGGAATTTTTTACAAATTTAATCAAGTTTTCAGGACAAATACTATTATCCTCACTATGTGAAATTAATAGATCAGGAACTCATCTAGTCTTGCATGTGTGTATGACATTTATATGGATCAACTAATATATATATATCTTCTGCTTTGTAAAATTTCACGTTAAAAAAATCTCCAGAACTGAATTTGTGGTTGTCTTAAAGTCCTTGATACGGCTGGCTCTGCCTAAGAGCTTAGCAGGAGACTTTGCTGGATTTAATCAGCCAGGCAGACCTCAGAAATTCTGCTGGAATTCTTGCTGCTATTAGAAATATGCGGTAGCATTTGCTAACTCAGGTTCGGAACTGATTCAGAAACTAAAAGCAATAAATCTTCATGCAAGTACCAAGCTCTTTCAAGTATATCCTGGAGCAGTAAATTTTGGAGAGGAGGAATACGTAAAGGAATGTAGAATGTCTAGCCAAAATTTTATTTGAAATACCCTTTTCAATGAATCCAGAGACTTGTCCAAACAGAAATTCTCTGATTTTTCCCAAACACATTGTCTTGGCCTTGCACAGGAGACAAGGAGGCATGGGCAGCAGGGGATGCAATCAGTACACAAACTTTTGGCCACCCCCTTTAAATAAGGAGTGAGTTTCATCACTGATATCCACCAAAAAGGAGTTCACCCCACGCTGGACTCACCAGAGAGCTCCTGCTCCCCAAATACTTGAGTTTGAGACCACAGAATCACGGAATGGTTTGGGTTGGAAGGGAATTTAAATCTCATTCCAACCCTCCTGCCTCGGGCAGGGACACCTTTCACTAAACCTGCGTGCTCAGAGCCTCATCCAGCCTGGCCTTGGACACTTCCAGGGATACCCAGAGATATTCAGTAATAAAGTTCAATAATATAGAGCTGATTCAATTAGTAGTTAATTATAATTATAAAATTAACACATTTCCTGTGGCATTTCAGGATCTTTGCAGAAAACCCGGTTTTCAGTTTCAATGTGAATCCGATTTGCTGTAAGAGGGAAATCTCATTTGACATTTAGGAACTGAAGTGCTTGTAGCATTTATTACATTTCCCTGATGTGTTAACAAAATGCATAAACACAAACTGTTCTTCAACAAAAAAAAACACCAAACCCAAAAAAACCCCTACTTTTCAGTTCTCATCAAAACTGTTTGATTTTCTCATGAACAGTACATATGAATTTCTGTGCCACTTTGACATTCCCCTCCATGAGTTACCATGTCCTCAGGAAAAATATGCTTCTGCTGATAAACATTTGGCTCTTGGCTTGTACTTGTGTCCTACAGTAGTTTGGAGGGGCAAATCAAAACCCTGGCAGGTTGTCTCTGACCTTTGCATTCTCTTTTAAATTCCATGCATTTGCAAGACATGATGGAAGAGCTGATAGTGTCTGCTGTTTATCAGCCACGATAATCAGAGTGGATACATTTTTGATTGTAAAAAGAGTCTTGTAATGGATTTTTTTTTTACAGCTGCTATTTCCAACACTTCCAGCAGTGCTCTGAAGATTTTAAAAAGTCTGTGTCCAGGAAGAACTTTGTCTCCTTCAGCTGACAAACTTTTTTTGGGGAGAGTTGTTGCAAATAGGTAAAACCTTGCAAAAACAGAGAGGAAATTCAGTTTCTCTTCTCTCTGCACTGTCAGCCCCCAAAGCATGAAGTCTCTTCTCCTCTTATTTGCCCTGGGGAAGGCTCAGTGTCCCCTCCAGCATCCACACACACCCCTGGGCACTCCTGCTGCCACAGCCACAGCCAGGCTGACGCTGCCACAAGGCAGTTTGGGCTCTGCTGAATGCTCAGCTCCAATTGCTGCTGGTTCAAGGTGCCATTGCTCGAGACAAAATAGGGAAAATGATGGCAAGCACTTACAGAACAAGCCCTCATGCACTTCTCCCTTTCCAGAAGGGAAACACCATGGAAAGTGCTTCTCCCATGGACTCATCGAACATCCGTGCTGGAGCCTCTGAGCAGACTCCAAGCTAAAGCTCTGCTTCCACGACTTGTGTTTGTATCCTCCCCTGAAACCTAACTCGCCCCGTTAGTCCCACCAGCTGCTTCCAATCTTCCAAACAGAAGGATTGCTCTGTGCTATAAACCTCAGCTTTCCAAACACAAGCATCATCTGTTAAGCCAAAAGCTTTAGACGGGATCCCTGAACACCAGGCCGGGAGTCCAACGAGAGCAGGGCATATCTTCCCTGTGTCAGCACACACCTCATGTATTTTTAGTGCTGTCAGAAACAAACCACTCCCTGATATTCCAGAGGGGGGGAGAAAAAAATCATCTCGAAGTGGTGGTGAAGCTAATATTTTAAAAGACCCTTCTGAGAACTCGCCAGCCTCCTGGGGGAGCTTGTCGACATCTCCCACGTTAAATGAAAGCCACTTCAAAATCCACAGGGGTTTTAAAGAAAAGCTGGAACGTATCAAAGCTGCTGGGATGGCAAGCTTCGTAACGTGCACAATACATCAACACTTAGAGACAGTAAATCCTCCCCAGCCTCAGGGGAGATCACAGCCCCCCTCCCCCCGAGTAAGCCCTTTCCTAATGTGTCTCTCAAATGAACCGCTAATCTCTTCTCTAAACTCGACAGCTGTCCTGCAGGCACTCAAACCCCTCTGTGCTGCTTAAATCCTTCTATCATTCTTGTTAAGTCACTTGTTAGATCATTTTTCCTTTAATATGAAGAAAGAAATCTTTCCTCCAACCCCATACAAGGGCCTCACTCACCTGCAGTTGGTGTGTCCATAGATTTCATACCCCTGTGTGTGTGTGTGTGTGTGTGTTTGTATTCCCAGGAGCAATCTTGGGCTTTAAAAGTTCCTGTGGCCAGTGGGAGCTCTCCCACACCCGTCCCCCCAAGCAGATTTCTCACTCCCAGCAGATCTGATGGCTTCCCGTGCTCAGATCAGCTGGAATTTCTGACACAGTTTTCTCGCTGCTCCGAGGGAGCAGAAAACTTTCCCCTTGGCCGGGCAGAGTTTGGCCCGTGGTGTTGAAGTCACAGTGCCAATAGCTGTTTGTCACTTCTGCTCCAGATGAGAGCTGCTGTGCAGCCCTGCCACAGGAACTCACACAGGACACCACCAAGAGAGCTGTGGTCTCACACAGCCCAAGTCCTTATAAGGGTTGCCCAAAGGGTAGTTTGGCACAGAAATAATCCCAGCTTCCAGCTGAGGACAAAGCAGTGGTTTTTCATGCAGCTCTCAGTGTTCCAAAAGAAAAACATTCCAAAGCACACCAAAACACCAATCCTTCCCAGAAGCAGCTACTTGCCCATTAGCTCTTCTTGACCATATATTTTGTTTACTGCTTGAAACCAATGAAGAGTTTCACCAAGACATCGATTTGTTCCAACACCAACAATGGGAATCCCTGCTCTTGCACCAGGCTGTGACTGAGTGACCCCAATAAGCTGGCATGAGGTTGGTGCAAGGCTGATGAAGCCTGACAGCTCTGCAGGGACCTACTGCCTGAGTGGAGCTGTTAAGTTTTTACCTGGAACAGGAGGGGCCATGGGCAAAAGTCTGGACAGAGAAAGGAATGAAATAACTTTTGCAACACACCTCAAGCACTTGGACTGCCAACACACACGAGCTCCGCTGAGCTGTTGGTCAAAGAGAGGGTGCTGCTACTGCAGTGCTGGTGACAGGTATCCATCCTTCATAATATTTTGCTAGTGAGGATGTTTTTTTATGCTGCTCCATGTTCTTCATCACTCCCCGCATTGGCAGTGAGGGGAACAAGACGATTTTCCTCTCTGCCTGTGCTACAGATTTGTACTTGCACTGCTACAGATTTGAAATTATTCACTCTGCCTCTTAAAATGTCTAGAGCAGAAGATGAGGGACAAGAATTGCTCCAGGAAGTAATGCTCAATCACTCTGACTGATCACCCTGCACCCTTTCACCCATCTGTTTCCTCTGCCATTCCCTGCTGGCTCCAGGACAATCCACAAACTCTCCTCCCTTGTGCAAATCTGGCCTTGAAATGCTCCACTGAAAAGAGCAAAGGTCTGTCACAGAACTGCATCTCAGAGACAAGTTCTGGGCTGTGCCTGACACCCCACAACTGTGAAATGTCGCTGTGGTCACCTTCTGCAGAACTGTGTCCCACCACCAGCATGTTCTGGAATGGGACTTCCTTTGAGAATGTTTTCAGTACTGAAATGAGTCCCACTTTCCAGCCAGGGAATTCATGCTCTGAAACACTGCTTCCAGCCAGCTCCACTTGCTGCAGCCATCCTCATTGTTCCCTGGTCCTTGATACACCCACTCCCCAGGCACTTCATGCACTGGAGAAGCGTATCCACCCTCGCAGTGCCAGAAGGCAGCCCCTTGGGACGTATCCCTGATATCTGAGCTTACGAAACCTGCCGATTCCATATGCAAACCAACCCCCTTGGAAAGCTGCTTTACCGGCCAGAGGAGCACCTGTTAGACTGACAAATCAGGGCTGTGCACAGGGGAATCAGATTTACTTCTGACAAAGTTCCACCCACCTGCTCAGCCCAGCAGCTCTTACCAGGGGCTGGAAATTAATAGGATCTTTAATTGCGGCTGCATTTTCAACTCCTCTTGCCCAAATGGAAGAGCACACTTGTGATGCTTCCCAAAGGAGGATCCGGTTTCTGGGTGGCCTGAGTGGATGGGAATCATCAGGGGCAGCAAAGGGGACGTGTATCTCCCCACCCCGGCCCCTCGTCCTACAGCTGCTCTGCAAGCACTGGCCAGGGAGGTGAGGGCTGGGCCGCCAAAACCTGCACTCGCCAGGCTCAGCAGGTGGGTGCTGCTCAGATGGTGCCCGTCCTGCTGCCCGGGGTGCCTCCACATCCGCCCACTGCACACAGTGCTCTCACGGGCACTGCGCAGGTCAGGCCCGTCCCTTTGTAGGGTTGAATGGTTCCCCACACCTGAGCAGCACTCCAGTGAGTGCATGTACCTCCACTCCAGTGAGGGCACATCCCTGAGACCCCACACAAAACTTTTATAATTTAAGTAATTAAAATCTAAGAGGAGCACAACCCCTAAGCCCCAACCTACTAAGGGGGGTCCAAAGAAGAAATCACCTCTGCCCCACATAACTTACTAGCACCACTGGGAAGGCACCCGCTGCCCTCTATGAGCCCACGAGGCTCTAACCGCTTCCTATTCGTACAGCACTAAACTTGTTCTGTCCCCGCATCGCTCTGCTGCGGGGGGACACCCGGCGCTGCCGGGACGCGCGGGCGGCACCGCTCCTCCCCGGCGGGCCTGTGCCTTGCCGGGTCCGGCTCACATGGGGCCGATCCCGCTCCCCATCCCAGTTCCCATCCCGATCCCGACGCTCCGGGACCGCCGNCCGCCGCACCTGCGGGACCGGGGCGCGCCCCAGCCGCGGCCTGGCCCCGCCCCCTGCCGTCGCTCAGCCAATGAGCGTGAGCGCGCTCTGTCCGATGGCCAATGGGAGCGCGGAGGCCGCGCCCCCGCCCCCTATTTGAGGCGCTCCGCGCGGCCGCGCGCTCGCAGAGGCGGCG
>VZRJ01012357.1:1088940-1123852 GCA_013397565.1 Ptilonorhynchus violaceus | reverse complement strand
CGGGCCCGGGGACTGCGCGGCGGAGATGCGCTGTGTTTGTCTATTGTAAGAAAAAATATATCTATATGTGATTTTTACGGAGACGGCGAGATGTGACTGGGTGGATGTGCGGCGAGGGGCTAAAGGGTTAAACCCGCGGCCGGGGGGTGGCGGGGGTCCCGGGTGCCCGCGAAGGGGCAGCGCCGCCTTCTGCTGCCCGCCGAGCCCGGCTCTGCCCGTCCCGGGGCGCATCCCGACCGCTCCGTGCCGTCCGGGAATCCGGCGGGGGCCGGGCGGGAGAGCTGTTCTTTATTGCCAGTATGTTTAATTAGGGTACAACACCTCGCCTTTCAGCTCTTTAAGTAAACATCCGAGCGATTTGTTTTGCCCATCTTAAAACCCGTAAGCAAATCGCAATCAAACCTGCCCTCGGTAATGAACCCCTGCTTCCCGAAATCGCAGCATCCTACCTGGTCACCGTGCCTCGCGTGGGCACCGATGGCGCTGGTCTCGCAGGTCCCCGTGTCGAATACTCAGCTTCAGTGACGGTCTGAGAGGAGAAAACACCCAAGTGCGTGTTTGAAAACACGATGATTGTGGGCCAGGGCGCAAGCTGAGCCCTTTCTGCTGACAGAAAGGCAGTGAGAATGGTACAGAACAAGCTTTGATGCAGCTGTGTTTGTGGTGGGGAATGGGGGAAGCCTGGAGGAAAAAGCTGTGACTGTAGGAGAATGGAAGAAGGGGAGGTTGTGTGTTTTCAAGAGTTGAGAGAATGTGGCTTTAACTCGTTGCAAGTAGAAGAGGTCTACCCATGTGATTAACAAATATCCTTAACACTACATAGACTGTACAAAGCATAAGAATTATGCTGAAGACCTGGACCACCCTGAATGATGGCAGTTCCTCGGTGCTGAATATCAGTCAGGGCTGTATCATTTCTAATCCTCGAGTGACCAAAAATGGCTTTTTTTGTGTGAGCCAGAGGTAGGACAAGGAGCAGCAGCAGTTTGTACTTTGCTTAAGAGTCTTCCGGAGCCAAAAGGTGGGTGCTGGAGTTTTCAGTGCAGAGGGTTACACTGCAGATGGATTTACTGACACCTGGGATGTGGAGGGGTGCTCGGCCACAGGGGTTGCCCTGACAAAAGCAGGGAGGTGGAGAGAGCCTTGTGGAGGAACAGCTGGGACATCACCGGGATGATGAGAAAGGTGATGGGTCCTGACAGAAAAGGGGAATGAGGAGAATGAGGGGTGATCCACACTTGCGTGGTTTCATTTTGAAAAGCTGCTCAGCAGGGTGGGAGCTGGGGTCAGGAGAGCAGGACAGTCAAGAATGGAGTCAAAACATGTGTGGGATGGGCTGGGGATGAGGACCCAGGGTTCATTATTCATTATTGCTGTTGACTCACAGCCACAGCAATTAGGAGGAAGAAACTGAATTTGTGTGGAAGTGTTCCCTTAAATCTCCATCAGATGGCTCCAAAGATGGTGTCAGGTCTAATTACCAAATGCAGCGGGGCTTGCATTAAATAACACTCCGTGGCTGCAGCTCCCCTTGTGCCAGCCTCCCTCTCCTCACGCTAAATACATTACACATTGTCTCTTGCTCTATGGGGAGTGCAACATGGGCTCTTAAGCTGTTAGAAGTTAGATGTGTTTGGTTTTGTGATTCCTGGCCCGCATAGGTTTAATCCGTGTCCACCACACATTAGAATCGAGCTCAAGTGTGATGCTGTGGGGAGAGTTTTCTTCCATGCTTTTGTTACCTGCTTGTGGGAAGTTTGAAGATCCATATATACATTTGAATGCAGTTGACTGATACTGGACACAAAAGCAAGAAAGATCAAAGAAAATGTGTCTCGGTGTCATCTGAGGGTTAACTGGCCGGGCTGGATTGGAGGTGTTTGCCATGTCCCTGCCCTACCTCTCTGGTCTTTACATTAAGCTGCTGTGCAGTACCAGCCCTATTGCAATCCTTGCAAATCCATCAGGATACCAGCAGATTCCCTGCCCTGGATGGCACTGGCTTTCTGCAGAGCCTGTGTAAGAGGAAAACTTCTATCCACAGCGTGTGCTGCTGCCTGTTGCTCCTGGTTCTGCTCTCTCCTGCACCTGTACGTGCAGCCTTGCTCTGGAAAGTCCAAGAGCTGCCTGTCATCACTGCTCCCTGGCATTAGGCACCTCATCAAAGGCTTAACAGGTAAAGTGGAAGAGTAACAGCTTCGAGACCAGCTGGGGGTGGGGGAGGAAAAAAAAAGAAAAAAACAAACTGCAGATTATTCCGCAAAGATGACAAGATTCATCAAAGGACAGCCTGAGAACAAGGCTCTTCAGTTAGTTTATGTAATCATTCAACAGGACAATTTGCCCTTTAAAGTTTTGCAAGTAAGAGTCTAACAAAGACTAAACCTTTAAGGATATTTTGATTGGGTTTTTTTTAAAGTAAGCTGCTGTGATTTCTGATGCACCAGCACACTCCTTGTGGCACCAAGCAAGCAGAAACACACTTGTTCTTGGTCACTCTGAAAAGGTTATTACAACAGAGGGTGTTTGTATTGCTACTTTGATTCCTTAAATACCGGGAATCATTAGCATTGGTAATTTAAATTCTAGGAACAGCAGAAAGCTTAATCTGAAAGGAGCCCAGGTTAGAGCTGTATGATGCTCCATGGAAGAGGTCTGTGAAAAGTGAGATACTATTTTCACTCTTCTACAGGCATCTGCAAATCAAAATATTATGGCCACACGTTTAAACCAAATACTGTATCTTCAGAGAATTGCTTTATTACAGGGAAATATTCCTGTGCATGTAAGTGATGGAATCTTTTCCCTAGCGATATTTTGGCAAGAGGAGTGAACAAAATATTGGATAATCATCCTCAGCTGGTACTAGTCTTGGCAAAAAAACCAAGGTACTTCTAATTAGAAACTACTTTCAGATGTATAGGTAACTTGATTCAGCTGAAGTCAGGTAAGTCTGTGCCCATCTTTAGTGAAAATTCTGTTTGGGCAGGTTGCTCTTAGTCTACTGACCAGTGCCTCAGGTAGTTGCTATAGGACTAAACCACAATGGCTATAAAATGTCTTTATTTCTTTTTTTACAGTGCCAGTTTGATCCACCAGAAATATAAATTAATTTGTACTGGAGATAGGTTGCTAACAGTTGCATGGGAAGGAAGATAGTTTTAATATGCCTGTTTTCTGGGCAAAACAAGTGATTAAGTAAATATGGAATGAGATTTAGCAAAGCCAGTAGATTGTCCTCCTGTCCAAGACAGAAAGGGCTAACAGAGCTTAAAGTGCAGCAAGGGAGGTTTTGATTGGCAAAATGCAGTGGAATAGCTTGTAGAATCTCCATCCTGCTGTAATTAAATGTATTAATTCTGTTTAAGAAGAGGACCAGACAAAGCGTAGAACATTTCAGTTCCAGATGGCCCTGCCATGGCAAAACAGGAAGAATTGGGTGTTTTTGTTATGCCACTTGTGTGCCTACTTCTTGTAATGCTGCAGTCAACCACCGGATGGGCACTGGTGTCTGAGTAAGAGTTAAATTTTGGATCTTGCATTTCACTGACCTAATCCCTTCCCTCCATAGGCTGACACCGTTCAGCAGTACCCTTTAGCTACAGGAGCAAAACTTGCTTACATGCAGCAGTTCCTGTCAGTGACTGCAGCCCAAGGACAGTAAACCAACGAAGATCTGTTTCATTTACAGCAAGACAAGCCTTCCAGTACTCCTGCTGTTTGATGCCTCCTGGCTGCCCACCAGCCCACCCCAACATCCTCCTGGTCCTGCTCATGGCCTCCCTGAGGCCACCGAGGTCATGACATGTCCTGGGCTGCAGCTGTGGCTGTGCCCAGTCAGCAGTAAACACCACTGCACCCTACCAGTTCTCATAAATACTGATTTTGTAAAAAAAATTGGTTTTATAACTAAAGCACTCTAGAGAAAGCTTAATTTAAATGCCAATTGTGCCCTCCTTCTGCTGAGCACCCTGATGGTCCTCAGTCCTGCCCATGGGCTGGGTAAGTCCCTGGGAGGCTCCCGGGGCAGGAAGGAAGCAGCACTGTTCATACCTGAGACCTGCCTTGCTGGAGATTTGTTTAATCCAGTAACATCATCCATTCTAACAGCAGCAGCCTTAGGTTTTGCCTTCTAAATACAGCTTTTGGTGGTTTGTATTCTTCTAAAGTTCACTGAAAATTTTAGATGTTTAACTGAAGGTGACTCAATCAAACAAAGCAAAGCTTGACACAGAACTCATTTGGCTTCATCATTTTCAGGTAACCAAACTTTGTGCTCATGAGTGGTGGCAGTAGATGGAGGTTTGAGCTGTTGGATTTGGTCAGCAGTGGTTTTTGATCACTGTCATTAGTATTGTCTGAACTGATTAAGCAATAAAATAAACACACTGGCATCTCTGCAAAGCTCACATCTCCCAGATCTGTTCTCAAGCTGCCTAGTCCTGAGAATCTGATGTGTTGACAGCATTATAGTGATCTCAAATAATGGAAGTGAATAACAAGGATTGGGAAACAGAGCTTTAGCTAGTGCAGTGATCATTAACATTCATCCCTGTGTGAAAGTGTCTTTGTATGGATACAACTAAAACTATGTAACTGAGGGTATCATCACTTTTACGTATTACAAAGGCTGGAGAAAGGCAACTGCTGTGTCCCTCTTTGAAAAAGGCAGAAAGGACCATCTAACAAAGCACAGATCAGATGGTATCACTTCAGTCCCTGGGAGAATCATAGAGAAAGTCCTTCTAGGCCATGTTTTTGGGCACATGCAGAAGATGACTGGGAACAGCCAGCATGGAATTAGTGAGGGTAAACCATGCCTGGCTCACCTGCCTTCTATAATAAAATAACTTTGTGGACAAGGGAAGGAGCAGTGGATGTTCTTCATCTCAACATCTCAACTTTACAAGGCTTTCAGCCCTGTCTCTCAAAATATTCTTGCACCCAGATTAGGATGTTACAGCCCACATACCAAAGTGGGCAGAAAAAGTGGCTGGATGTGCAGGCCCAGCGTGGTGGTCAGTGGGCTGGGCTCAGCAGCACTGGGGCACCTCAGGGGGCTGCCCTGGGACCATCCTTCTCCAGGCCCTGGAGGCAGCCACAGGATGACACTGAAGTGGGAGGACCAGCCCACACACCTGGGACAGGGCTGCTGGCCAGAGGGGCTGACAGGAGCCTGGTGAATTCAATAAGGAGCAGGGCAGGGTCCTGCCCAGCCAAGGAAGGAGCCCCTGGGGCCTCAAATACCTCTGGGTCCTGGCAGGGGAAAAGGTGAGCATGAGCCAGCAGATCCCAGGCTGGTTGAACTGGACAGAGCCTGTAGAAGGGAAGAGTATCCCCCTCAGCTCACCTCATTTTTCCATGTGCCATTTGGGGTTCCATTCCCCCATACAAGGAGGACATCGCCAAATCTGAGTGAGGTCACCAGAGGGCCAATGTAGCATTCAGAGGCTGGAGCACATGCCTGGGAGGAAAGGCTGAAGGAACAGGGCTTGTTCAGCCTGGAAAGAGGAAGGGTTTTGGGGAGACCTCAGAGCAGTCAGCCATTTCCTACCAGGAAGTACCTGGAAAACTCCAACTTTCCACAGTAGTGCAGAGGCAAGGAGAGACACAGGGTTGAAGGCAAAAAGAGAGAGGTTTAAGCTTTTTGAGAGCCACAAAAATGACCACACCTGGAGCACCTCTCCTGTGAGGAAAGGCTAAGAATGGGGGTTCAGCCTGGAGAACAGATGACCTCAGTACTTGAAAGGGGCCTGGAAGAAGGATGGGGACAGATTTTTTGGCAGATTTTGTTGCAACAGGACAAGGGGTAACCACTTTAAACTGAAGGATGGTTGATTTAGATTAGATACAAGGAAGGTTTTTTCACAATGAAGGTGGAAAACACTGGCACAGGTTGCCCAGAAAGGATGGATACCCCATCCCTGGCAACATGCAAGCTCTGAGCAACAAGATCTAGTTAAAGATGTTCCTGCTCACTGGAGTTGAGGGTTGGACTGGACGACCTTCAACCCAAACCATTCTGATTCTGATTTTTCAGTCTGGAGCCAGTCAAGCATCGGAAGAGGCTGCCAGATCAGCTGTGCAATCCACAGCCTCGGAGGTGTTCAAGACTACACTGGAGAAACATGGTTTTAACACAGTAATTTCACAGCCAGCAGTGAACCTGAGTCCCTTAGAACAGGACTGATTCTGTGACACAGAATGCAAGGACAGCAAGAGGTGGCTGAACAGCAGCACCCAAGCACTCCAAAGACACAAAAATGAAGCCCTCAGAAGATGTCGCTGAGAGCAAGTTTTTCCCAAGAAACCTACTGGTCCTGGATAGCTCAGAAGAGGGCAGGAAAAGGACATGAGGAGTATTACAACTTCTGTTAACACACCAGGGTTCTCAGTGAGAAACTATCCCAGGTGTTCTCACCTTCAGCTGGTACAGAACAGGTCTGAGAACAGGAAAAGGTTGTTCAACAGCTGTTCTGCATGAACACATGCTGCAAGAATTACTAAAAAGTCAAGACACTGCAGCAGCTAATTCCTTAAGTTGTTTATTTATCATTGAAGAAACACACAGCAGCAAGTTCTGTGTTGGCTTCAGTGTGACCAGGTCGTTCATCGTTGTTACTGCACCCCAGCTTTGAAGTCAACACAGCCATTACTACAAATCACTTTTTTGGAAAGGGAAAGAATTGACCCTGAAGACAAAGAATTGGGGGAAAATTGAACAATTTCTCCAAAACCACACATTTTAAATATGACAATATTTATAAATCCTTGAAAGGCATGAATTATCCAGTAATGGAAAAAGCAGTTGTGATATTGGCAACAGAAAGTACAGAGCCATATGCTTACCAAAACACTGAAATTGTAAAAGCTGCAAGTTTGATTTGTACACTGCAGCAGTGTGTACATTACTGGAACAATGACTGCAAAGTGGCCTCAGAGGCATTATGGATTCAAGTAAATCTACAGAAAATATCCCAGTGTAGCTAATTCAAAATGTTTATTGTATTGAATTCAAAGTTAAACAACTTACTGAATTTAGATAGTGATAAAATATGTCTCAGAAACTGCCTGCCCTCCAAGATACCAACATAAAAGAGGGCTTTGCCTGTTTTTTGGCTAATTAAGCCAATTCTTTTAGCTCTGCTTTTTCAATAATTCCACTGTGTGAACAGAGGTGTTTTCAAATGCTTGTTGTGTGACAATAATACCCCATTCCAAACTAAGAAAGACTAAAAATAAAAAGGGCAGCCTGTTTTGGTGCGAGAGAGAAGCCGTACTGAAGACAGCTGTTGGGCTTGCTTCTTTTTATTTTAGCAACAAATGACCCATGAAATAAGCATCATTTGAAATTTCAAAAACTGGCATTCAATTTCCAACCTTCTGCTGTGAGTTTTGTGCATGATCAATCTATATGAGTAAGTAATTCATGCTTTCATGTTACCTCAAAACATTGGTTAAAGAATTCCAATTCAGAATGTTTATAAGCACAAATATAATCTGTGGATTCGATCAAATCAAAGCTAAAACATTGGTTAAACTCTGTGATTCCCACTTAACGTCGTACAGTGGTCCACCCTTCTTCATCTGTCTCGTTTTTAGTGCGGCGTACGGGCTCACGCTCCTTCTCTGTTTTCCAGGAGCCTTTCTCCTTCTCCCCGTCTCTTTCCCGCTCTTTGGATGCTGCTGGGGGAGCAGAAGCTGGAGAAGCAGCAGGAGCAGGGGCCGACCGCCGGACCGGTTCCCGTTCTTCCCCACGCTCTTCCCTCCTGTCGTCAGCGCGGCGCCACGAGCTCGCTATGGAGCGGGGAGGAAAGAAACAACTCAGTCATGCTCCAGCAGCAGCCTGCAAGAGTTCAAACACACAGCCCCCACCCTGGCATCCGAGTTACTGATCCTCAGCCCTGCCAACAGGGAATACCATTGCAAGGGCCAAATGCACCTTTTAATTCTACAGGGGAGTAACGGCAGGAACTACTCCACCCTCTTCTCAGATTTGGGATTGTGGTGAGCAAGCCCAGCGTCATCTTTAAAACATCGTAACTGCAGTAAGAATGGTGTATTGGTGTACATGGTTTTATGATGCAAAAATAAATTCTTATATTGATAGCAGAATTAAAACCATGGAAGTGTCTCCTTGGAAATGACTGAACCCTGAAAACAGAAATATCCTTACTTAAAAACACTTGTGGAAAATGTTTAGGTGTTCAGTGCTATTAAAAGACAATAAATTACTCTTCAGCCTACTGGAATCAGAGGCAAAATGGTAATGAATTACATGACACCACTGGTAACAGCATCCACCACCCTTTACTGTATGAAAAATGTTCATTTCCACCAAAAAGGATGTTAAGAGTTCTACCATAGCTGTGTGTGAACAAAGCTGTGGCATCTACTTAACGGTCAAATACATTATCAACAGTCTTGATATATTAAAAAAAGTCTCCACACTGAGAACACTCTCCCTTTCCATCCCATGTTCTGTTCCAGCCTGCTCCCAAGTGCAGGAGCACCCAATCTGGGACAGAGACAGAATGAGATTCTGAAGGTAAGAATGCCAGAATTGGAAGATGTGGTGGTCCCTCCAGGCTAAATGTATTTGCTGTTACTGTATTTTTAGAACACAGAAAAGTATTAATAAATATCCAAAATTAATACAGGTTAATGTCTGTAATCAAAATAGGTTATTCATGAAAATTAATATCATTAATAGTGTGAATCCCAAAAGGCCTCCTTCAGAAATAATTCCCTCACATTTTAATGGTTTTAAGGAAAGGGCCAGAAATTACTTTCTGGGATGTCTGTCTGGGTAATCTAAATACAAGGACTTCATTCACCCAGAACACAATCCTACTATTAAAAGTGCATACTTGAAATGTTATCCTCCCTGTAGATGTGAAATGCTACTAGGATAGATAAGAACACAACTACAAATAGTTAAGATGCATTGAAGAATTCTCAATTATGCCAAAGGTGCTTTTTATTATTTTGTTTATGGAAACAGACCTTAAAAGACTGAAAATAGAACATATTCCCACTTGACCCTCTCCTAGCAGTGTCAGGAACAGGGAGGCTCTATACTGGATGTAGGACTTTAGGGACACTAAAATGAACGTACGCTCTTCCCGGTCGGATCGGAGGGGTGGCCCTCTCCTGAGGGGAGGCTCCCTGTCATCAGCACGTCGGTCTCTCATGTCACGACCACCTCTGTCCCACTCCTCACGACGACTGGAATCTCTCCAGCTGGAAGTTTCCTCAGCTGGCCCCCTCCTCCAACCGCCATCATCCCTTTGGCCATGCAAAACATAAGGCTAAATGTTAAGATTTTTACCTTTGCTATGGAAAGGAGCAGTGAGAAATCACAACACAGATATTTTCAGTCTCAGTGGGTGTCTATTTAACATACTTCCAAAATTGGTTTTGTTTTTCTGGAGCCTAATATGGAATTCTCTTGATAATAGGTCAAAAAGAAAAGTTTCAAAGCATTTTAAACATTTTGGAATTCCTCCTGTAAACAGATAACATCATCCTAAAAATAACAAACCCAAAAGGCCCCAAAATGCCCCTATCCATTTGCTGCCCTAAAGCGTTTAGTTTCACACAAACCAACCCTTGTTCCTTTCACTCAGCAATTCCACATTATTTCTTTATCAGCAGGGCACTTTTGTTTTTCCAGCAGAAACATTCTAGAAGTATTTAAACAGAGAAGTCAGACCTGGGACGCCTGAAACGATCGTCTCGATCAAAATCTCTGTCTCTGTCAAATTCGCGCTCCTTCTCACTTTCATCCCGATCTTTGTCTCGATCCCATTCACGGTCTCCTGAAGGTCTGGAGTCTCGGGGAGGGCCCCAGCTGTCCTCACGAGCCTTCTCCCGTTCTCTCCATCCCCCTGTAAGGAAGAAACACAGTCAAAGGAATTTGTGACTGACCTCTGATCTCTCTGTAGACAAAGAATCCTTTACTTCCGTCACAGAAACTGGTTTTTCAAGTTTTGATCCCTGAGGATCCAGCTCAAGATGTTTGTAAGGAGTGTGCACATTGATGGGGAGCCACAGAGACAACACTAGAGAAACTGCTTCATGTAAAGCCAGTAATGCACACCTCACATCAGGGCTGCCCGGAGCAGGTCAGCAGAGCTGACTGCACCCTGCAGTTTTCAGGCAGAAACCACAAGGGTCTGGTGCAAAACACGTGCAAGAAGCAGCAAAAGGAGCAGCTCAGACAGCAGATTCCTTTGTGGAAATCCACAATTGAGGAGATTTTAAGCAAGCAGATTTTTAAAGAACTTACTTCTTTTTAAAGCACTACTTTAAAACATGACTGCTGTTACCATCTACTTAACACAGTGTACCCAGCAGTACTGCTCACTTATTTATGGAGTTCCTTATTATGAAGCCTGCTTTGGCTTTAAGTAGGAAAAACTGGAGTGCAAGTTTTGATACTTAAATTTTCTACAAGTTTGGACTACAGAATTAGTGTCTATAACAGTTGATGTGGTGGCTGCGAATACATTAATAAAAAGAATCAGGAAATTAAAATCATATCTAACATTTAAACAGTTCTGAAAAGAATCAGGAACACTTCCAGTCACCATCAACAAGACGTAAGAATAGAAATAAACAATACAAGAATAGAATAATTCAGATTTTAAGGGACCTCAGAAGGTCATCTAACCCAACCTCTGCTCTAAGCAGGACTTTCAGGAAGGGTTAAAAAGAAAAAAAGGAATGTTAAAAACAGTATCTCTGTACACACAAAAGAGGCTTATCAAAACCAGACCCACTTGAATGAGGTATCAAAATCCTCTTTACAAGTAATTAACTTTAGACATATAAAACGGGTATGGAAAGACTCCAAGGTGTGCTAATCTAGTGAGAATGTTTCTCTCCCAGAGCCTTCAACTCGTGTACTTCGTTTTAGCATGCAGGGAAGTGACCAGTGTTAGTGTGGGACCTTTAGGTATCTTCCAGACAAACATATTATATTGGTATATTTTACCTGGTTTACCAAACGGTCTCCAAGGACCTGGCCTCGAGTCCTCACCACCACGCCACGGGCCCCTGTCATCATCTCTTCTGGAGAGCCTGTCATCGTCCGCGTTACGCCAGGGTCCCCTGTCATCATCCCGCCGGGCCATCCTGTCGTCGTCCATGGCGCGCCGGGGCCCCCTGTCGTCATCCGCCGCGCGCCAGCTGGGCCTGTCATCATCCAGCCCTCGCCTGGGGGGCCTGTCATCATCCAGAGCCCGGCGGGGCGGCCTGTCGTCATCCAGCCCACGCCTGGGCCCTCTGTCGTCATCCGCCGCGCGCCAGCTGCCTCGGTCATCGTCCAAGCCGCGCCGGGGGGGCCTGTCGTCATCCAGAGCGCGTCTGGGTGGTCTGTCGTCATCCAGAGCGCGTCTGGGGGGCCTGTCGTCATCCAGAGCTCGTCTGGGGGGCCTGTCGTCATCCAGAGCGCGTCTGGGTGGTCTGTCGTCATCCAGAGCGCGTCTGGGGGGCCTGTCGTCATCCAGAGCTCGTCTGGGGGGCCTGTCGTCATCCAGAGCGCGTCTGGGACCCCTGTCGTCATCTGCGGCTCGCCAGCTCCCTCTGTCATCATCCAAACCACGCCGGGGCGGCCTGTCCTCATCCAATCCACGTCTGGGAGGTCTGTCCTCTTCCCCTTCTCGCCTTGGAGGCCTGTCCTCGTCCCCTTCCCGTCTAGGTGGCCTGTCCTCTGCCGATTCCGGAGGACGTTCCTTTTCTTCCGCGGGACCCCGTCGGGGCAGATCATCCCCTCGTCGAGGCAGATCATCTCCCCGCCGGAAAGGTCTGTCATCATCTCTTGGATCTCCTCGACGCCAATCTCTGTAAAACCATAGGGAATGGGTAAAATGTAGAAGCTGACACCCAGGAAAGCTTTACATGAACAGTGTCAAACCCCTCAAAGCCATTTCTGACTGCATCCACTTGGTGAGTGGTTCCAAACACAGACTGTGCAGTTTCAAAAAACACTTTCTAATGCCCTTCATGGCTATAGGAGAGCAGTAGGTCACTGTCCCTACAGCTTCGCTAAAGACCAAGCAGCTTACCATCTCCTTCAAAATGACAGTTTGAAGGGGATAACTACAGTCCCCTGTTGGTTATCTGCTGCAACACCACAGAGAAGAGGGTTGGCTTCTACACCAAGCCTCATTTGACACACTCGAGCTAAGTCTCAAAGAACCGGTATTAAAAAAGCCCACAGCCATCACTGAAGTATCCCCCTTCCCCGTGCACATGCCAGCCCTACAGTCCAATCCCTGTTTTCCTACAGTTTGGCACAATTACAGCCCAACAGATTGACAATGCTTGCACTGACAAACATCCACAATTAGTCAGAAGAACGTAGTAAACCCAAAAGCAAATTCATGGCTGTTGCCTGATAGCAAGCAGGGCGCACCCAGCTCTGGTAGGTTCTTAGAGCTTGCAGGGACTCTCCTTTCTATGTGGGAAGTACAGAATTGGTGAGAGTTTTCCCTGGGCTATTGAGTCATCAGTTCATCTTTGAAATATGTTTGGATTTGTAACACTGAAAAGATCAGACACTGCTGAAGAACATTTAGAGCTTTCCACTCCTATCACTTCTCTGGACACACCATTTAGTCTACTGTCTACAGGATTTTACACATACATTTAGACCATAAATTTAGACCTGGTTTTGTCACCAGATTAATTTCTTTATTTCAGGAAATTAACCTTCCTCAGCAATAAAAAACCCCCAAAGAATAGAACATCACAGAAATGTATTGGTACCTGCTTCTTTGCAGGAGAAGAGAAGCTGCACTGGGGTTTAGAAAAATAAAACCCAATCCAAAACACAACACAAACCCCACCCCCAGGTTTAGAAATCCCCTATGCTACTGAAAAGTAAACAAAAGAACAGCGATGACTTGCTACAAAACAACAGATGTAGGACTTGAAGAGGTGAGAACAAAGAGGCAACAGTTTGTGACAACTTGGTGTCTCAAGAATTTTGAGGAATTGCGAGCAGTGCATTTCCTGGGTTTGGAAGAGTAAGGGAGAATGCAATTATCATTGATCTGTGAGGTAAAAACCAAGGCATGGAGATTGTTAATGTCCATCTAGACTCAAATTGGATAATCTTCCCCTTTGAAAAATCTGATTATTTTACCATAAAAGACACATGGAGGAATGGTTATAATGTTCATCAGATGAACAAGTATTTAATTAATTCAGATACTGTTTCAGGGTTTTAGGCTTTTAAAATCTGTTTTAAACTACCACTACTCTAATCAATTCCTAGAAAAGCTGAATGAGAAGTAAGACAATCTTTATCATTCTGTGGAAAAAAAATTACATTGAAGCATACAAATAGGTGCATTCAACACTTCACAATATCACAGAATGGTTTGGTTTGGAAGGGACCTTAAAGCCCATCCCATTTCACCCCCTGCCATGGGAAGCGACAACTTCCACTGGACCAGGTTGCTCCAAGCTCCATCCAACCTGGCCTTGAGTGCTTCCAGGGATGGGCCAGCCACAACTTACGCAATATGTGAGTAGCTTCACCCAGGAGTAGCTTCCCCCAGGAGTTTCAGCCAATTGTTAAGATTTTGCAGCTCATGAGAAAGTGGATTACTACCAGGAATGGCAACACAGCTTTTAAGGAAAGACAACTGCTATTTTGCTTATCGAGAGATCATACCCTTCCAAAGCATTGTAAGAAATTACTAGAGAGAAAAAGTCAATTAATTTGCTTCCACTGCAGTCAGAGTAAGCAGTAATGGATTTAAATTGCTGCACTGGAAATTAGGGTTAGACATTTATAAAAATCTATGTACCTAGAAGGCTAATTAAGCAATAAAACAAAATGCCAATTGGAACCAGCAGTGCTATCTCCATCAGCACAAGCTTTTAAGAACTAGATGTGTACCACCAGAAATATTTTTAGCTACAGCTCAGCCTAATGTGGAACAGAAAATGGACAAATGTTAAAAATCTTGTTTTCTATAACTGTATAAACAGTTTTCATCATTAGTGAACACATTCAAAATAGATGCAAGCAAGTGTGGATTTCTTTTTCTTTTTAAAGTCCAAAGGACCTTTAGAATATTCTTCCTTCAGAAATCCATCCTTCTCTGTTCAATATAGTCCTTCAGAACTTTGTTTAATTTATGGCATGTATTTTCTGCTCTGTGACTCACTCTGGGACTTGCATAGTTACTGTCAGTTTTCTAAACGGAAAATCTCAGAGTTTCATCATCCAGAAACCCTGCATTTGCTTGTCATCCTTCCCCATCCTGTATTTATGGAACTCACACCCATGTCTGAGTGGGAGAGAAATTTTTGATTTAAAAAGGAATCCAAGTAAGCAAGTTGTTTATCACAAGCAGAAGGTGTCTGCTTGCCTTCACTTATCTAAGCCAAATAAAACAGGAATGTTATCTGAATATGGTTCCAAGATAAAACCTCTCTCTCATTCCAGGATCCTTACAAAGCAACTTTTTAACAGAAGTTAACTTTCAGAGGTGTAAAGGCATGAGAGATTACTCAGTTACTGCAGTTTTAGCAGTAGCAACAAAATGTGAACCTCCATACTTTGAGCCCAATACAAGTGGGGTTTAGTAACCCAGTGATTACCTCTCCACTGGTGCTCGGCGCCATTCAGATTCTGGCTCACCTCCTCTTCTCCAGGAGCTTTCAGACTCCCTGTCACCCCAACGAGATTCCTGTGTGTCAAAAGAAATTAGGAACATTCTCTCTGAATAGTTTAACATGAAGATTTTCAACATATAATTTACTTTCAGAGCATGCTATGTCATTAGAAACTTGTCATGCTGTAGAGTACACTGAACTATCACGAGTTTGAGTAACGGAAGAATGGTCTTCACTTTACTGTTTCTGGTGCAGTTTAAACAATATGGTTCCCTCTGTGCCACACACATTACCAATAAGGTAGAATATATGCAAATACACTAAAAACTTTATGAAAAAGTGTATGAACAACAGGTACAGTCAGCCACAGCTACCACCTGTTGACACAAAAGAGAGGTTCTAACAGTTTCGCTTTTCCTAAGGCTTTATGACAGCAGGAATGCATTCAAGGAATTATTTGCTTTTGTGCTTTCTAATCTCATCAGGAAATATAACTGAATGCACTCAAAGCTCTCTGTGGCAAGGACAATTTTATTCCAAATACCTCAAAGCACAGAATAGGTCAGGTATTAGTGATTCACTCAAGTTGCATGGCAGAGCAATAATCAACCTGCCTTTTTTTTAAAATAAAGTTAAAATGTCTCTCTCCATTGCTGGACAAAGACAAACCATTTAAACTATTCCTTAATTTTACCACAAGAAACTAATTAGGTAAACCATCTAAAACACCTGATTTCACATAATCACACAACCTCTCTATAAGAAGGGTATTCCAGTTTTAAACCCCTCTTTGAAAAGCATCTTTATTTGTCAATATGGGGAAATACATAGATTAACAAAGACCTTGCATATCCACTACTCTGCCTCCTTAAACGCTTTTAAATGACCCCAAATAGCAACAGTGAGCAAAGAATCCCAAAACTGCAAATGGAATTTCTGGAGTGGGACAGGTATCTCCCTCAGAACCTGAGCCAGCTTTTCCCTATAATCAAGTGCCCATGGCTAGGAGACCTCTTATGAGAAAAATACTCATCACGACTATTTACTTGACAGACTATCAAAATAATTTATACAAGCTCTGATAACTTATCTTCATAGGGTTACTCAATGAAGTATGTATTAAACAAAGAGAAAGGCTGTGGTGGATGAAATTTAAAACTAGTTCTCTTGAATGATTAAGTTCTGAAAAAGTGGGAGTATAGAAGGCTTATGGTACTTAGTTACATTCTTTTAAATCATTAAACATTTATTTCCAGGTAACTTTGGGGTTGTTTCCTGTTGAACTGGAATAATGATTTCTCCCAATCCAAGTTATATTTGTAAACAGAAAGTTGCACACACCTCTTGGTTTTATGCTATTGCATACTTCTTACAAAATATAAAACTATGCTTTTATATTTTGTCTGGGATTTTTCTTTAATATCTACTTTCATTTCTGACTTTGGTATGAATCACTGCACTTGCTTCCAATACAGTTTTCCTTGATTTTGTGTTAAAGAAAATTTTGTCTAATGTTCATTTTAAGTCTTTATTCATTTAGTTTTTAAACAGTTTCGAGATCTTTGCAGTTTGTTTTACTCTATTACTAAACTAGAGATTCCAGATCCTGATTGTGAGCTGAAACCAAGTGACAGTAATTTAACTATTAAACTAGCCACTCACACTACAACTTAACAATAAATACATAAATCTATGATTTTGCAATGCTAACACCTTCTTCCAAATAATCTAAGAAACAGTCAAAACGAAAACAAACCTGCAGGTATTACCCACCTTCCTCGAAAATGGGTCATCCAGACCTCTCCTTTCTTCTTCTCGACGCCGCTCTCTTTCTTCTATCTCCATTTCTCTTTGACGTTTCTTCTTCTCCAGTTCCTCCAGTTTTTTGACTCGCTCCTGGTATTCCCGCTGCTCCTGCTCGCGTTTCTCCCGCTCAATGCGCTCCTTTTCCTCACGCTCTGCAGGGTTGGAAACAGAACTTTTTACCAATACAAATTCCACCACTTTGCTGTCTCCACAGAAGGGTTACACAATACAATCTCTCCCCTTTGAGTCTATAAAAAATAAAGAAAAAAAATACAGGCATTTCACATGTGTTTAGCCAATCATAGAAGCTGTTTTCTGGAAGTGTCCTAACTCAAAAGCAACAGGAAAAGGAGCCCTGATATATCCATTAATGGACATCTTGAACAGCTAGCAAGGAAGAAAAAGTTCTGATACTTGTCTACTAATTCGATGTACAGACCACAAAGGCAGCAGCTAAAATATCAGTAAATACCTCAAGGATGGTGGAGGATCCCTTCCTTAGAAAAAGTCAAACAAATAAATCAGCTAAAAGTACCAGAAATTTTATATTAATGACTGATTGGTTTTGTTTGTTTTTTAAATACTGCATGATTGTGAACTCTGAGACATAAAATCTTCATCCTTCCAGTGACAGGACAAAAGTTCATCTTACAGGATGCCAAACACCTCTTCTAAAGCCCTGAAATGGGCTATGAGGGCTATCAGACAAAGCAATTCACAAAGAAAGATGTGCAAGTCATTTACAGTTCTGGAGTTCTTGACCCCAACACCAATGTTCCCTTTTTTTCTCTTCAAGATGTGCACAAACAAGCGGCCAGAATTCAAACTAAAGGCTAAAATCAAGGCCTCAATTTTTCATTGACCTCCCTTACTTTATATCCTCCTTCACTCATGTCTGGGAGCTACAAAGCTTTACCTTCCTGTCTATGCAGCAAAGGTAAGCAAGGAAGGTGTGACACAGTCTCACCACTGACTGGAAGCTGAAAAGACTTCCTCCAAAATCGTGACACAGGGAGAGCAGACATTAGCTGTGTTACACAAATGGAATGGCCCAAGGATGCAAAGAGCAAAATAGCCACATTCTCAGCCATACCTTTAAGCAGCTGCTCTTCTCTCAGCCTTTGCTCCTCCTCCTCCTTCTCCCTGTAGTAAGTAATGCGTCTCTCCTCTTTGCGCTGCTTCTTGCGTTCCTCCAGACGGTTCCGCCTCTCCTCTGCCAACCGCTCCTGGAACTGCTTGAGTTTATCCTGAAAAACCAACAGTACACCTCAGCACATCTCAGCTGTAATGTCTAAGAGCAGGGCAGTTACACAAATTGCTAAATAAAGCTACACAGAAAAACAAAACAGCTGCAACGTATTAATTTTGCTCCACTGGACAACAATGACCTGTTCTCCATTTCAACCTCTTCTGCAATTAATTTTGTACTCCAATTTAGAAGACAGACAATCAAATAATCATGTACAATATTAGTCCTTTATCTGCTTTTTCAGAAAAGGAATTACCTAAATAATAATTTCACTGTACCTAAAATATATTACCCCAAATTATCCCTATTATTGCAAAGAATCATATACAGTTACTAATTTATTTTAACATAACACCTCTTCTGCTTTTTTTTTGGTAAAGACAGTTTTTACTGCAGCATTGTCGAACAGTCAAAGCTATGAACAGTCTCAGGAAATGTAAAATTTTAAAATGTAGAACAAGAAACAAAGGCACAGTTCTTTCCCTGACCTTGTGGTCTGATTTGGTTTTGAATTTTGCAAATACAAAACACAGCTTGAACAAATACTTGAACTGTCAAAATAATTTCCAGATTCAAACATAAAGATAATAGAAAAGAGACAAGTATTTCCACCTATTTTTCAGCTTCAGTATTATTGTCAGTATTATTCCATCACCACGGTAAGCCCAAGTACTTGTGCAGATACTGCCTGCCTATATGCCACCCAGAGATCCCTTACTAAGAGCTGTACTGAAATAAATAATTTACCCATCTTTTATTTTCCATATAAGCTATTTCAGAAACTGTCAAAAGTTCTAAGTGATGATACATAGGAATAGGTGCAAGAAATTTAATTTAACAGTCAAAGCAGAAAATAAATTCCACAGTTCTGAACCATTTTAGATGCTACTTTGTTTCTTGTTTCATGAAGAATCACTGGGGTGAAGAACCACTTTAGGGGTGTACTTTGTTAGCAATGCCATATCTCATGTACCTCATAAACTGTTCGTCG
Source organism: Ptilonorhynchus violaceus (assembly GCA_013397565.1). Lineage (NCBI taxonomy): Eukaryota > Metazoa > Chordata > Aves > Passeriformes > Ptilonorhynchidae > Ptilonorhynchus > Ptilonorhynchus violaceus. The sequence goes on along the minus strand of VZRJ01012357.1, from coordinate 1,105,169 downwards.
TGATGCTTTGAGCCTGGCTTCAAATAAATCTCTATCCTCCAACATCCTGGAGAGTCTGCTCTTGTGCTCAAGGGCTTTCTCACGCTCCAGCTGCAGGGTGGTGATCTGAAAATTGAAAAATATAAAATATAACTTCACTATGCATTTGGATTCAATCTACCTCAGCCACTTGACAGAGAAACTGTATCTTCCTCTTTCAGAGCAAAGACAGAAGACATTGTTGTCCACTAGCACAATGAAATCACAAAGCTAATATTTCAATCTTTCTTTCTTGAAAAGAGCTGGGGAAAAAAAACAGTGCAAATTTTTCATTCATTGCTAATGGACTTTATCAACTGAACAATTAAATCTTACCCTTTCTTCTTCCTGTTGCTCCCACAGCTCCATATCATGCACTCTTTGTTCCTCATAGGCAGTCTTTATTAAAGGAATTTCTTCTAAGCGTTTCGCTCTTTCAAAATAGTCAATCTGAGTAAAGATAACACACCTTTAGCATGCCATAATGGACATAAACTCCTGATTTCTGGAGAATCCTCCAATATATTTTATATATTATGGAAACACAGCAACAACCACACTGGACCACAGGTCAACCTAGCCAAGAACCTGCCTCTATCACTGGGAACTAAGTGCACTGCTAGCAAGGATGCAGGAATAGAGACAGGCATATACACAATACTCTCTCAGCATCATCCATTTTCAGCTCCCAGCATTTTCTGTGTTGGAAATTTTTTATATTTTAAGCATCAGTGGATTTCCTCTCTTGTCCTTCTGAATTCAAAAGCTTTTCACATACAACAATGTACTTTGGAAAGAACTCCTGTGTGTCTGCGGCTCACAGCAGGAAGATCCATGTTCTACCTACAAACAGTTCTGAACGTGGCTCCTGCTGGCTTCATTTGATGCTTCTTACTCCACTACCCCTTGCAGGCAGTGCAAGAACAACTGCTCCCATCATGAGCTCTTACACCAGGTACACTCTGACAGACTGGCACCACATCCTCTCTCTAGAAATCTTTCAGTCAGATGGGTACTATTTGACAAGACATTTCTCACACAGAAGCCAATCCCACATCACAGATAATTCTTGTTGGCCTCCTGTCCAACTTCCAGTTCAGCTGCATCCTTTTAGAGACAGAGACCAGAGCTGCAGATAGTGCTCAAAACAAAAGAACCAAGTTCTCGTTGCTGGCTAAGAATGTTAAGTTTGGAGCTCATAATTTAATATGCAAAGCTAAAGACTGGGGGATTTTTTTCCCTGCTTTCCCTACATACAGTTTTTATATCTATCTGAACAGAACATAATCCAAAGACCTTCTTTTGTCACACTGCTAAGGTTTTTATTGTTGAAGAACTTTGTAAAAAGCTTTTATGGAAATCCAGCTTAGTTACACCCATCAGATTGTCCTCACTCATGTTTGCTTTGACAGCTTCAGGGAACTCCAAGAGGAAGCCCTGGCTTACATTTCTTTTATAGAAGCTCTACTGACTTTTCCAGGTAGATCATATTCACTCAGGTGACTACTAACTCTACTGTTTTGTGAATTTTCTGCTCCTCTGTCCAGTACAAGCAACAGGTTTACAGACCTGAAACCAGAGACTCCATTGGTTTATAACACATTTACCTTTTTTTAATTTCAAACTATAACATTTCCAACACCAATATTACATATATGTGTATGTACATATATGTATATGTACATATATGTATCAACACAGGAGTGTTCACTGAAGTATTGTAAGGACATGGATTTGTACCCTTCCTACTTTGTACCTTTTTCTCCTGATTCTTCAGGCGTTCCTGAAGTTCCTTCTTTTCTTTTTCCAGCTGTTCAACTTGTTTAGCCATAATAAAGTCAGGATCCAATTCTTCAAGATCCTACAACCAAGTAAAGTTATCAATATAAAAAGGAGAAAAAACACCCACAAAAGGTGGTCTTTATTCACCCAGGTAGAAAAGTTCCCATTCAAACCCAGAATTAAAGTTTACTTGCAATGTCTCATTTTAGGAGAGACTGTTTGTAGGACCACTTGCAGTACAAACCCATGAAATTCAGGCAGCCCAGCAATGTAACACTGAAAGCATAACAAAATAACATCCCACTGCAACAATAAATCATCTACCTCAATATCAATATCTTTAAATGCTTTGGCTCCCAGTTCAGTCTTCTTAATCTGCTCCAAACGCTCCCGAACAGTTTTCTTCTTGATCTGCTCATGCTCCTGCAGGATCCGCTCCTTCTCCCTCTCCTTTGCCTCCTGGCGCAGCCTCTCTTCCTCGGCTTTCCGGACTTTCTGTAATTCTGCTTCCCGTTGTTCCAGCTCTTCCTTTTCACGCTGGATGTTCAAACTTTCCAGGCGCTCCTTTCTCTCCTCTATCGTCTGACGACGTGCAAGGATACGCTGATGCTCCTTCCTGGAATTTTTTAGGAAGGCAGTGACTGCCAGCTGATGTTGTTCTTCCTTCTCTTGCTGGAGAGAAATAAGAATAAGAACATGATGTACAAAGCCCCTCTTTAAAAAGGCAGAAAGCACAGCAAATGCTTCTCAAGGGAAACTCAAAGTTAAGTCTATTCTCCAAACTTGCCAACTGAATGGAAATATAACAAATCCAATCACTCATCCAAGTGGCACTCAAGGTAGTAACAACTGACCAGAATCTCATGCACAAGGAGAAAGTTGTCTGTAAAAGACAAGATTCTGCAACATGGCTTAGGGAGACCAGTTTCACATTCTTCTGTCCAAAAATACTGCACACTCAGATGTTACTGATATTGGAATCTCTAACTGCAAAGATGTGAGGGTCAGTCTTGTTTGTCTCTGCATAAAGCATAAAGCATAAAGCCACATGTACTGTATTTCACCAAAGCTGCTTTTGTTTTTAAAGTTTTGCTATTTTCCAAATACACTAATGTAAGAGAAAAATATAGTAATTGACATAAAGCACTATCTGTCAGAAGACTAAAAAAATCACCAATTTAAACACTGTATCTAAACAATTTAAACATTGTATATAATCCATTTTAATTATCTTTCAAAAAGCACTAAACTTAAGAGACACTTGCATATGGACTGGTTTTAAGCAGCCTTTTCACCCCCCACCCTCTCCAGAACACCCCCTCAGTTCCTTGTGGACATTCATGCCGTACACATGAGGAGGTGTAATTGTGCCAGCTCAGGGAGCTGCCCATTTCCATGAGTCCAGCCAAACACTGCAGCCCAATCAGGCTCCCTACTCTCCCCCAGTCATGCTCCTTGTGAAATGTGAGCTCCCTCAGAGATATTTTTAGTCATCTGTCACCTTTAGGGCATTCAACAAAAAAAACCTGAAATAGCATACTTTGTTGCAGATCTGCACACACTTAAAGATAAATGGAAGTGCTAGTAAAAAGTTTTAGGTGAATTTAATGATTTTGTGAATTGTAATGAATGTGGCAGAAAGTAAAAGTTTTTAAGCCCCCCAAAAAAGTGAAAAGGTTTGATCTGAGTAAAGGAAAAAGGGTTATCAACCTGTTCTGTAGCTTCTCTAACCACATAGATAGATATCAACCTTGATGCTGTTCTCCAATTTTAGAAATGTAATGACCAGCATTTATCTTATTCAGCTACTAACTGTACTAACTTGTCAAGCATAAGGCCAACTGTCATTTCTATCCATTAATGTACAGTTAAAGCACGTTTTTTTCTTTCAAAATTACAATCTAATACCAATCACTTATCAAATCTTTTTAAGGGAAAACCTACATAGAAATATTTTTATCTTAAACACTATAAAAACAACTAACATATGTTCAAGCTAACAAGTGAACATTAGGTACAAATCTACTTTCTGCTTTTATATTGAGAGAATATTACTTAGTATTTCAACCTGTAGAAAGAATCTAACATGGACACCTTACTATCAGCCTTTTTTCCATATGGAAAAAATATTTGATGTGTTTGCTATGAAATCTTTCATAAACCTAAAACAAACGAAAAAACTACCACTGCTCTAGTAAGAGAAGTGAAGGTTTAACTTGCCACAACCAAAGCATGCTGGAAATCTGAGACTGATTTACACCTTGCTGCTACAGGGCTCTGGAAAACCCGAAATGCGAGTCTGACCTTGAAGCCAAGAGCCCCAGGGAGGAGGAAAGGAAGTGACAAGGACAGGTCAGTTCTTGAGCTGTGGGATCTTTTGTTCTATAAAGTTACATTCCAGGTTTTTCACCACAGCAGTTTCTCCAGGAAGACTAATGGAAGCAGGCTCTCGGTTTTCAAAAAGGCAGCAAGAGTTTAAACAAATCCTAGTTCTCTAGGCTTACCTATGGGAAAGTTATTTTTTGCTATATCCTAAACCTGATATATGCAAGACTGGCAACTTAAACTCAGGCCTCTTGTGTACATTTTGACATGATCTTAGTTATGACCAAAAACTAACTAGCTGAGTGCATTTAAGAATGACTTCTTTACAAGCACAAAAAACTGACTACCACTAGGCTGAGGAAAAAAAGTAAAATGTACATCTCATCTGAGAAACCACATTCATTAAAATATAAGCTTCGTCAACATTTTTGTAAGACTTTAAACAATTTACCATTAAATGAGGAGGCTTAATGACTGCAAGAGCCTTAGCCAGAGCTGAGGACATGGCAGTCAACTGGTTCCTGATCTGCTCAGAAGGCATGCTCTGCAGCTGAGGGCCCAGTGGAGCATCTTCTCTAGTACAGTAATTCAAATCTGAACCAAAACTCAGTGTCCGGGTCGTGTGATCAAGGCGAACCTTTGCAAAAACAAAAAAAAAGAGAGAAGAAAAAGGATTGTATTGTTTATTGAACAACTTCTCTGTTGCTCTGCCTATGACCACCATGAGTCAATAGAAACTCTAAGCAGAAATAACTTTAAAAATCCAAACCAACCAACAATAACAACAACAACAAAACACTGGAAGAGGCTGAGCTTCCAATGATTCATTGAAATGAGCACTGAAAGACAAATCACCCTTGCCTCTTCCTCCACATTGTCAACCAGTTCATTTTCATCCCCTGCAGTACACATTAACCCAGACATCACTTCAAACAATTCTTTCTACAGCACTCACTTGCAAGTCACAGTGCCTGGCTGCATCAACGATACAACGCTCCAGCTGGAAAGCATCAACAAAAGGAACCAGGGTACACAGGCGAGCAAACTCAATGCTCTGATAAATCTGGGCCACCTGAATGTGAACAGAAACATTAGGTCTTTTTCCTCAATAAACGGAAATCAGAAATAAAAGTTGTTGTAAAGGCCTTAGAGTTAACTCACTAAACTGTCAACAAATGAGTATTAATATACATATTAATACAATTGCAAATACTGTTGCAGGATTTTATGTCTGTACTGTATTCAGATTAAACACCATTCCTCAACGGCTGCTTTGTATGAAGGAGACTGGCAGCAATAACTACATACAGCTATGCTGCTAATTAGCCTTCAACTATTTCTTTAGCACACCAGAAATAACACTGCTCATCACTGGTAATGAAAGCAGGTCAATGAAATGTGCAATTTATAAAAACTTAGATACAAAAAAAAAGAAACCAGAACCCAAAGCGAAATACTCCCCTAAAGTTTACTCCGAAGAGAAGTTTCAAGAAACTTCTTTTAAGTAATTCATTCAAGTAATGAACCAAATCTAGGCAAGAAATTACATCACTGTACCCCACTATCAAGTATAGCTTCTATGGCGGTACCTAAACAATGCCCAAACTGAAGATATGGATTATATATTGGAAAAATGTATTTCAAAATCATAATGGTCTTCTATTTGATGAAAAGAAAAATTACTTTGGCATGGAAGTTTCCAACAATCTTCTTCCAAAGCATTTTCTAAGTTATGTATACCTACAAACATACATTTTCTTTACTCATACCTGCTGCAGAAGACGAAGGATGGTATTGTTTTGCAGGTGAGGAACATACAGCTGCAGTTCGGGTTCCTTTTCAGCTTGGTCCTTCACCCAGTTCAGAACCTATCAGAAGTCTGAAAAGTTACTCTATCTGCATCGACCTGTACAAACTTCCATTACAAACACCATTAAACTAACATTTCTGATTTACAGTCATGAAACAAGAGCACTTCTGCCCAGATACTGCACTGCTTTACTGGAGTACATCTTTTGATCAGAACACTTTAAGTTATAATGAATAGCTACAGTTTTTGTCTGAAGGCGACTGACAGTACTGGCAACATTTACCACACTGCTAATTTACCTTCAAGTTCTTTTTAGCACCTCAAATATCTTTGTTCCCACTATCAAAGAAAAAGAACATGATGTGCTTCGTCAGCTGCAGAATTTATACTAACCTCATCAACAGCTCTCACATTATTCTACCTCCCAATACTCTACCTTTTAATAGTAAGACCTGTCATTGGTTTATCTTTGCACACAACCCACTTGCCTGCATATGCCCACGTGTGCACACAGTCTTCTCATTTTGGAAATTTAAACAAAATTAACTCAGTATCATCTCCACCAACAAACCCTTCTGATACATTCCCAAAACTCTGCACCTTTATGGAGCCCTCTGAACAGCACCCAAGAGACCTGAGTGAATTTTCATTCTATTTCAATAACCTAGTTTACTCTATCAGATGTTATGTACGTGTCATAGTAATGGAACTTGACAAAACCAAGTCTGCTACCAAAAAATCTGGCAACAGAAAAAGCTGGTTGATATTTACCACAAATCAATACTGGAATAACAGACTATTAGTCAAGACCAAATACTACACACACAGAGCTACAGAAAACTTACCTTGCTGACACGGGCACTCAACTTGAGGGGGTGAAAGTCTACTTCAAGCCAATTGTAAAGTTCTTTCACTTCTGGGACAACATATTGCACTACGTTGAACCTGACCTACAGTCAACAAAAAAAATCCAAAGATCTCAAAATAAATACAGTATTAACCAATAGTTACGCTTTAAGAATTCCATATTCAAGAAGTTAAACAGGCACTACATGTGCATTTTTAATACAGGAGACTACTTATTTTTCATTACAACATTCTCAACTGCAGTGACAGTAACTCTATACACCACTTAAATGTATTTAAAAATGGAAAAGTAGATAAAAAACATAAACAAGGCAGACTAGAGTACCATCCTCAACTTGGCCATTTCTAAGACAAAAGGCCTACTACACAAATGTAGGCCCACACCTAAACTAAAACCGCACATCTCTGCTCATGATTAAATTTCTGAAGCCTTAAATTGTGGTTTTGAGGCAAACTGGAGAGGTACTGCAAGAAGAATTAATTCCAACCGTAAAATGAACTTTGAATGTAAGTTTTAGACATGTGCTACAAGAAATTCAAACATTCTCTGAAAATACCCATGACTTCAAGTCTAATTTGTTTATGAGCATCTGAGGGAGGTCTGAGGATAGATAAATCCAGCCTCCCTTCAAATTAAACACAAGTTTCCAAAATCACTTACATCCCTATGGTCCAACATTTGATATCTGACTTGTGCTTATCCAAAATACATTTAAAAGAGAAAAATAAACACTTGGTTCAGTTAATTACACACTTAAGAGTTGGGAAAAACCTCCAAAGTTCTAGTTCACAACACATTTCAGACTCCTCGGTGTTTCAAAAAAATATTTGTTGCTTGGGTGACATAAAAGACAATATTGGATCTGACTCTTTGGTGCACACAAGCATTCACTGTTGCTGCCATTTCCACACAGTCCTTGTGAATCTGAATGTAACCCTGGACCATGAGTCACAATTACCACACAGCTGTTTTAGCTTTAGAACCGCTGTCCCACAGCAAAGCACAGTGCTCTAGGAGGAGAACAGGACTCAATGTTATAAAGCTGTTGACCTGAACCCCAGTACCCACCATGTCATTGATGAGACTGGCCCGTGTAGGGGGGGCCTGCAGCCCCAGCAGGGTGGCCAGGCGCCGCTGCTTCTCCACGATGATGCCGTCCATATCCAGGAGCCGAGCAATATCGGTTCTCTCAGGAGTTATGGGAATGGACAGCGTGGCCAAAAGGACCCGAGTGGACATCCTGGTGACAAAACAAAAAGCAAGAGATGAAATGCAAGAGAACACTTACTAATTCCTGTTCATATATGTGCTAATTCAAGAGAGGAATGAGCATCCATGATGCAAAACTGTGTAAAAACACCAGAAATAAGAGAGGAGACACCAACTGCACCATGAGAGGAAATAGTGAAATCTTGTGAAGAAAATACCACCACTCAGAAGGGAAAAAGGAAGCAAAACCGGTATTTATTGACTTGCTTAGCTTCTCAGTCAGTAAAGAGAGGGAAGCTTAACTAAGGTGATTCTAATGTTCCCAATACTTATGCCGTGGCTTTGTAAAACATCTTTCTTGCTCTAGATTTCTTTTGAGGCAATTAGTACTGGCCAATTTAGGCAGAGCTGCTCACAGCCATACATGTCATCTGCTTCTTTTGGGGTACAATTTAGTTTATTTCTGAACCTAGGCAGTTAAAAATAGAATCTAAGATCACAGCAAGTATCTTTCCCCACCTTTGCATTTCCTCTTGTGTGAGATTCTTTCGCATTTCTCTTGATAAGTGATAAAGGCGGTGAAGGGTGGATGCATGAAAAAGAGCATTTCCTGATTTCCAGAAGACAGTTGAAACTTTGTGATAGTAATTTGCCATCAGTTGTGGTTTGGGTGGTTTCTTAGACAGTGCAAATAGTCCATGAATATCTTCCACTGCTTTGAAAGCTTCCTAAAAAAACCCCAAAACAACCAAATATACTATTGTTAGGAAGTTTTTCGCAACACACTAAAAAAGAAAAACTATAAATTCATTAAAGGTTAGAAGACTATAAGACATTTAATACTACTAAAAGCTGTGATCTTCAGTTTTCTCAGCTACATTAAATACTTCTTTCCCAATAAAGAAATTATTTGGACATGCTGCAACTCCATTAACCATCTGCTTAGAATTCAGTATTTTTGAAAACTTGTTTCTTTCAGATTTTCAAGCTACAAACCAAGGCGAGAAAAAAAAAATCATACAAAAAAAAAAAATAGAAGTTCTACCAGCAAAGCATGGTTTGAAATATTGTGCAGGAACACCAGACTAAGCATTCAATATGCACATTCTAGATACTAAAACTTTGTTCTTTAGCTAGTACCCTTTCTTCACCTTGTTGCATATACCATGAAACATGAACAGCATGGAACAGATTCTGGAAAGGCTGCAGACCACAGTGTGATGGGGGAGCCCTGCTGCATACCTGCCACAGCTCCATGCTGATAGCACTGTCCAGCTGCACCAGCCTGGTCTCCAAGTGCATGGACTGACTGTCGGGATTGTTGAGGTTGATGGCTGTGCTTTGGTTATGGTGCCGCTGGATCTGCCCCAGGTGCATGCGCAGGTTATCGCAGAGCTTGCGGAACTCGGCCTTCCGCGTGTACTGCAGGCAGAACTTGAAAGCTGCAAAAATGAAAAATGTAAATCAAAAAGGTTCACTAATGGTGGCTTCATAGTAGTACTAAATGGGATTCAAATATGTAAATCACTACATTTAAAGAATCTTCACTTGTAGTCAAAAGACATATCAAACATGATACAATCTGTCACACGTAATGAGTAAGTGACAATGCAGAGCATTTCCATCTTGACCCCAAAAAATGAAGATGTTTCTACATAATTAAGCTTAAAGAGCAAAGGGAATTCTTTAAGTCTCTAAACATGTTCTAATTTATGCAGCGATTCCAGCTTTTAGTTTGGACTAAGAGCAAACAAAATCCTGTGAATGGCAGGAATTCAGGTTTTGGCTTTGTAAAACGTGGGAAAAAAATCTTCAAGCCATCTAAATATGGTAAAGTCAATCGAAGCTTTCAAATGACTGGAAATGACACAGAAAAAAACCTGTCATTGATCCCATAGTTCCTCTCAAAAATCAGTCCTTGTTATAGTTACTGAAGATAAGCACCACACAGCACAGCACAAGTGCAGGAAAGAGGTCGAGAAGTGGCTATGGACTGTAGAGGGGGATCAAGACCCATCCAAGACCCTTGAAGCCCTCCAACCCATTTCCAGAAAGGTCCAGAACACACTGAGCATGAGAACTGATTTACATAGAAATGAGAAACTTATGTATAAAAAGGTCCCCCCATGAAGTCCAGGTGCACCCCAGGACCCCAGACACCCCATCAGCTGGATCAACACTGGGGCCAGGAATGGTGATCCCTCTTTTTCTCCCTCTCTACCCCTTTTTCCCTTTTCATCCTACCCCTTTATCCAAAACCCACTACCATGTGCTAATACTGGGAAGTGAGGGACTAACACACCAATTCCCAAGCCAAGTGTATAATTTACTAATAGAACTTTGTAAGTGTTTGAGAACTTTCTGGCTTTTTTTACTCCTTTCAGTCATGAGCACCTGCAAATCTTGGATGTTCCCTTCCCCTTAAGGAGTGGGACACACCATTATATTTCAATTTCCCATCTTTTGGGCCTACCTTGCTGTGCAATGTCATGGTACAGGCGTTCTACTCGAGAATTATTTCGGAGAAGATCCAAACATTGTCTATAGGATTCCCATAGAAATTTAACCCAGGGTGTCAAAAGCAGTCGGTCAGTACGATCCTGAGTGTCTTCTCCACTTACAGCACTCAAAAGAACACTAGAGTCAAGGTAGGGGATAAGGAAAAAGAAAAAGGAGAAGTGGTTTATTTCCTAGAATTCTCATCAATTTTTCGTATCAAGTTCTAAGATGTGACTGGACATATCAGAACAGTCTATTGCTTATTTTCAAATTGGTCCCTAAGACTGGTCCCCTTTCCTTTAAAGCATGTAGGTAATTGTTTCAAACTTTTAAGTTTCAAACTTTGGCCACTGCATATATGACTGACATGCCCAAGCTCTAGTGGTAAGAGACATCAGGAACTTTTTTATCCTTCATGAGTAAGCCAAAGGAAACTAACTCCAGGATTTTCACCTTCCCTTTCCCACCAGGCAGCTGTGTACTGTACCTCTGTTAGAGTCAAGTATCACTATCAATGCAGACATTTTAGTACTTGCTGACACTTCCCTTTTAGTCACCAGCACTGCTGCCAGAGTTCACTTTGTGCTGACATGTGACACACAAGCGCCGTGTTGTGATCCGTACACATCAGGAACTGGAATACTCACATTAACATATCAAATCCTTTACAAATTCTGACATGAAAAAAATTAATATGTCAGAAGTAAGATATGATAATCTTGCATCTGGAACTTTATTCCCTCATCACAGAGATATAAGACTGGGGAAAGCATTCCCAAGACACTGAGATCAGCTCAGTGCTATGTCTCACAAGATCCCTGTCTGCTGAACAATCCACTCAACGTGTTAAACTCATAAAGAACCATCTTCCCTAAGTCTTCATTTTTAAAATTATTTTTGAACTATGTTTCTAATATAAACTCTCAATTCTTGTAACTCTTTTCTACTACACCATTTCCACTTCTAATTTGCTTCCTTGGGTACCAGTACTACATACACTACTGAACACATCACCAGTGCCTTCTCCAATAGATCCAGAGGTGAATCCAGCAAAAAAGTATGAGAAATCCAGAAAACACTCCCTAAATCAACAGACTCATTTGAAGAACATACTTGCAATCAGAGCTAATATCACTTTGCCTCAAGCAGATTAGGAAGTTCTCCCACAAAACATTCTGACAAGACAGTGACTTTTCACAGAGCTGGAGAGTTGTTTCACCCTAACCTGGCACTACTTGCCAGCAAAGGTCTGCACACAACCCAAAGCAGATACATTTACTGAGCCTTTTTCCACTCCTTCTACATTCTCCTTATTCATCCAATTAATTCTAACACTCTTGAATGTATTTTTATGCCCTTTCTTCTACTATCTCATCAGTTAACCAAGCAAATATAAAGTAACATTTCCTTTTGTTTGTACATGAACAATGTGGTCAGAAGAAATAGAGGTTATTGCCTACAGGAATCACATTGGTCTAATACAATTAACAGCATTTCTACATCAACCTGTAATGAGCAGTTTACCATAACAAACTCTCCAATACCACTACAGATGCATATCTGAACAGACACTGGAAAGAACCACAACTCTCAGAACCACTCCCACTGCACCTACATTTTCTATTCTTTACTACTTGCTTTCTTTACTTTTCTTTACTCAAGATTACATTCACTGTAAAATTCCTACTTTTTCCCTGCCTTTAAAACCCCTAGAACACCACTAGTATTCCATTTCAAGTCCACCACATTTATATCTCAGCTTTGTGAATGAAAATAAGGATACTTTCTGTGAATTGCTACATTTTAAAGACAGGCTGCACACCTTTCTGGAGTTTGAATGTTATCCAAATCTTCTATGTCCAGTACCATCTGCTGGGATTCTTCCTTAGCTGCTTCTGTTTTTTCTTCAGCTAATTTTAAATAGGCTCGAACAACATCCTCCAAAGATTTGATGTTAACCTACACCAAAGGCAAAAAAAAGGGGAAGATGTTTCCACCCACAGTAGGCAGCAAATGTTTAAAATGTAAATGCTACAAAGCCAAGAACATCTAAAAGGCAGATTAATACTAACTCTAGACGAATCAGTTACTTTTAGATTATATCAGCTACAGATACCATGTTTGCTGTAAATAAGTCTAATACAAATCAAACCCATACCTGCTGGCAAATATTCTTGTACTGGTACAGTCCTTCTTTTGCCAGGTGACTCTTGCGGAGATCCACACAGAGTTCCAGGTACTTCAGCATAATCGGCTCGTGGATTTTCTGCCATGTTCGGTGTTTCTTACTTTTCATAACATCATAGAGAACATCAAGGGCAGGCTGCTTTTTGCCAACCTCAAGAAATTCTGAAATTAAAATACCAGTTAGCAAAAGACTTGCGTACCAGAAGATGCACGTTTTATGCTTAACACAGGAAACATTCAGAATTTAATCAACTCTACCCAAAGTTCAGTGATGGTTTGACTTAGCCGGCCACATGAAAAATGCTGCGAGATGCAACTCAGTGTCAGTCATTCAATGATGTAACCAGCAAACAAATGTTAACCTCCTCGTTTACATGGAAATTTCAGGATAGCGGAGATGTCTCTCCATCCATCCAGGCATAACTGAGCACTTCATGCACATGAATAAAATACACATCCAGTTTCAAAGCTGGTTTCATCAAGGACAAGGAACACACACCCAGAGGCTTGTGGGTACGGCACCTACCAATGGCATTTAACAGGATGCAAAACACACATGAATCTGACTGAAAGAGAAAGTTCTGCTCTCAGGTGAGGGAGGAAGGAGAGGAAGGAAGAAAACTACACTCAGGAAAGTTGTTTATTTGTTGGTTTTTTTTAACTCTGAGTGGTTTAGCACTACGGTTTATAAAAGTTACATCAAAAGCTGCTGCAGTTCAGTTGAAGGGTCGGACGCTTTTTAAAATCAGCCTTGCTGCTGAAACAAGTGCCCTCATTTATTCATCCCTAAGCAGCTGCTGTTATTAACAGGAGCTCTCAGCATCACAGCAACTCCCACCTCTGATATCCTACACATTCTGCTTCACACAAAACACAGCAAACCACCCATGAGCAAACACCAAAGCAGCGACCCACATACACACAGACCTTACTCTAAATGTACTCTGCACTGCAGAAAAGCAGGAGAAAGGAACACTGAGTATGGGAAGCAAATAGGTTTAAAAGATAAGGGCAGGTCAAGTACAGCTAGTGGGAAATGTGCCTCTTCTTAAAGGCTGAGGGGTGGAGTGAGTACTTTCCATGAAGTGCTTTGGAAAGCACTCCATTCCTAAAGAAATAATGGCAGAAACAACTAGAGTAGGGGCCTGCTCAAGGTGCTCAGACATCAGACAGAGCTCCCAAGTTTTGGAATCTCAGAACTGAAGTTAAGAATGGCAAAAGATGTAGTCTGAAAGCAGCAGTGCGGTTTTAATTTAAGGACCACAACAGCACAGATTCAGGGCTCAGTTTATATAAATGATGAGCTGGCAGAAGATGAGCAAGTTCCTTTCTAGAGAAAGCACCATGATACAGTTGAAGATAATCAAGGTGTGACAGTATCCAGCAGTACTTTTTTACTCACCAAGGGAATTTTAATAAAGCTATCCTCCATCCCATAATTTACACTGCTATTCTACCTCAGAACTGCTTTTGAGACTGCTCAGCCTTACATTTTATTTATGAAAATAAACTGGAAAGGCAAGTTTAATCTTGCACCAATGCCAGGACACTCCAACCACAGCTCTCAGTGGTCGATAACCAATTGGACAAAGCACAAAATTAATTCATATTGTTTTGAAACTTTTAATTAACTCTGGCCAAGCAGGTTCTTACAAGTAAGTAAAATAATTAAGGCTAATGTAAGAGACACTTCAGTAAAAGCACAAAGAGAACCTGAATAATCCAATAAAGCACACATCACCATGCTTTGCAGTAGGAACTGTAAGTTATGGAAACTCGGATCTGTAACACAAATTGTAAAGCTGAGCCCATAAACAGCTGTCAGATTTATCTCCTACTATTTTTTTTTGTTTTATACCACTTAAAATGCTAAAAGGTATCCAGAACAGCAACTGAAGCTCTGAGTGGCCAGGAACCAGCCGATACATATCAACAACTCACCTACTGCTAACCCAAAATCCTGAACTAAGCTCAATTCTCAATTTGAGAAAACATATGTCTTTACAAGAGGTGACAAGGATGTCATGTGCTTTACAGTATCTCTAATAGTGAGCAAACTCAGTATCTGCAACAATAAAACACTCCCCAATCCCTGACTACAAAGCCAAATATTAACAATAGCCTAGAGTTGGCCTTGACCTATATTTATCATTTAGAAGGAAAAAATGCCTTTCTTAAGATATCTGTATATACTCAAAATCATTCAAGCTCTTCAGATTTCCAAACATCACCTCTGCATGTTGAAGACACTGAGAACATGAAGCGTAAAGTGCTTCATAAACCCTCACCTGAGCCTTACATATAAAATGCACACCCCGAAACTCTGGAAACTGCACTGAATGTTCCCATTTGAAATGTCAGTTCAATATTAAACTGCTTCCCGCAACACACAATCTGCCTTCGGTACGACTTTCCACCCTTTATTATGCTTGGCCAGGGTAAGATTGAGCCCCTGCAGTTTGTAAAACTTGACACTGCTTGTCATGTTTTCCGTTCAGTCCACTGAAATTCAGGATTGCCAGCATCTGTCTGGAGAACATTCCCTTCAGTTCCCACCCTTCTGTTCAATGCAACTCCGCCAGTTCAACTTTAGTAGACTTGCAGCAGGTACAAGACATGTGAATTTAAATACCAGGGAAGCATCAATAAAATGCCAGATTTGAGCAGTTTAAGGTCAATATTCCAGAAATGTGGCTTGCACACCAAATAAGTCCAACTTACTCTATCCAAGAATTCTGAAGTACAATTAGAGTTTATATACTATGGTATGTGCATCTTTTTCAGTAAAAGGGCTGATGCAACACATCTTCAGCCTTGAAAGCTGACTGAAGCTCATTTCATCTTTCATCTTTTTATCTTTGTCATAATTGTCTATGAACATGTCTAATGAATTTTAGATTAAAAATCCTGAGAATGTGCAGTACTTTAACATTTTCTTGTTAAAATACTAAGTACTTGAATTATGCACAGACCCCAGACCACACACCCTCTTCTGCTGTCATTTCAAGACCCATACATCATCTCTAAATTGTAGATGTCTTTAAGTGTCATCCAGCGATCAGCCCTGTGACAATGAAGGGTCTAAATGGTCTTACTAAGAGCTGAAAATAGGATACTATAAAAAACAGAACCGTCAAAGCCATATGTTTGGCCCGAAATGAGGCAGCTGATAAATATAACCAGTCCAGCTTTTATGTGGCAGTCAGCAAGCGACGGCTACAGCGCTGAATTGTCTCCCTTGATTGGTCTTCCATGGACAAACCAGTGTGTCAGCCCGTGCGGCAGTGAAGGAGTTTTACCATTTGCGTTCTCACCAGCGTCACGTGAAGGACGGGATACAACATACGAAGCCCACAGAGGACAGAAGGGCCCGGGATGAGCCCGGGTTTGAGATCACCCCGGCAGGGCAGCGCGGTCCGACCCACTCACGCCCAGCCCCGGCCGCCCCTGCTCGCCGGCAGGCTCAGGGCCGCGGGATGAGGCCGTGCCAGACCCGGCCGCGGCCGCCGCGGCTCCCCCTTCGCCCGGAGG
>VZRJ01012357.1:1064558-1086498 GCA_013397565.1 Ptilonorhynchus violaceus | reverse complement strand
CGGGGCCCGCCGGGCTGAGGCCGCGGGCCCGGGCGGTGCCGGGGGCGCCGGCTCTGCCTGTTGCAGAGCTCAGCCGTGCTCAACTCGGCCGAAGTGTCTGAAATTCGCGGCTTCCGAGGTTTGTGTTGCGAAATCAGAAACAGGGAAAATCATAAATAAGCTGGTCCGGGTGCTTGTTCCTCAGTACCATCCTCATATTGAATGTATATTCAAACTTGGTGCTTCTTTGACCTCGCGAAGCAGATCAAGAATTGTTTATTAACATTTAAAAAACAAAACCTGTATGAGAATTGCTGTCCTGGGGCTTAAACCGTAGCGGCAGAACTGGATGTCTAGGGTCAGGGTAAGGTGGAATTTTAATCTGATTCCAGGAAACAAACCTGATTAACCCATCAATTTACTTCCTTGCTGCTGTTTGGCATTCTCACAGTGAACATCTTTCCACCATAGAAAAAGACACCAACGGAGATGCTTTGTGGGTTTGGTGTTATCCGTCCGTAACAGCTGAACTGAGGACTCTCTTGCTGCGAAAGTGCTGCCTTACAGATGAAAACAAAGTGCTTCATACGTTTGTATTTGGCCAGTACAAAAGGTCTTGGTTCTACATCACAACGGTAGAAGTTCAAGAGTCTCCAGCCTTGAAGAAGGTAGGGCTTGGTGGGGTTTTTCAGTAGAACGCAGGGAGGGCTTCTGCAGAGCTTTCTCTGCAGGGTAAGCAGTGTCTTCCCATTGAGGGAAACGTGAGGAAGAGCTATTAGGAGAGAAGGGATTCAAGGTGGTGTGTGCTCACAGATGCAGCTCTTATCCAGATGTCCAACCAGTCCACATGTTTTCGTTTTTTACCAAGACATATATTGGATAGAATTGCAGAATGATTGAGATACTCATTACACAATTTAGATTCTTTGTGTTAGCGTGCAAATGCTATTTCATGCTGCTATTTTTAGTTAATTTGCATTTCAAGATCAGCAATTTGTTTCTATCTACAAAGTTTGTTTCACAGTGTCCAGAATCTTGTTCCTATACGACTTTCTTTTCCAGAAGGTTAAGTTATGTAGTTACTTTCTTTTCCACTGCATTAATTAGTGGAAGACAGCAAATATAGTTGTATCTTCTATCTTTTCCTTGTCATGAAAATCATTAAACTGTCTGTTAAGCCTGTTCAATTTTCATGTTTCATGCTATGTTGTTAAGTAGAAAGATAATGTGACAATTTTGCATGCCCACAGCAGAATGTTGCTTGCCTTTCCTCACAACAATCTTACATCTCTATGAAATCAAATAGAATTAAGTGTCACAGTGCTGTCTCAGACAGCAGCAGTGGGAGATGCTGTTTAAGGACACGTGAGCCTGGTCATTGTCTCCAGACTTCCAGTCTTGTACTGTCCCAGCCCACAATCATTTGATTAAGGAAGTCAGAGCAGTTCTGTTTGTAGGCCTGCTGTCTGTGTATTTTTTTCCAGTCTCTTTTTAAAT
Source organism: Ptilonorhynchus violaceus (assembly GCA_013397565.1). Classification (NCBI taxonomy): domain Eukaryota; kingdom Metazoa; phylum Chordata; class Aves; order Passeriformes; family Ptilonorhynchidae; genus Ptilonorhynchus; species Ptilonorhynchus violaceus. Next base: position 1,085,022 of record VZRJ01012357.1, on the reverse strand, counting down.
GTGTTGATGCTGTCTGCCTCCACAGCCTCCTTTGGCTACAAATTCTGGAAGTTTCCTACCTGCTAAGGAGAAAAAAATGCCTTTCTGTTTTTTAAAATAACCTCATGAGATTAGAGGAAAGCAACTCTTGTTGCGTAGGTTAAGCAAAATATAGTCTGTACTAGAGCTGAGTCACATCAGAAATCTGTTATCCAGGCCATTCCTGCAGTTAGGAACTTGGAGCTTTGACAGTAAATTGACAAAGACTGTTCATGTGGGGTCATTAACTGAGCTCTGTGTGTTTCTATGCCTGTGTCATGTGCAGGTGACCCATTTCTCCATTGTCTTGACGGCCAAAGACTTCAACCCAGAGAAATATGCAGCCTTCACCAGGATCCTCTGTAGGTCTGTATAAAAGCTGGCCTGAGGTACTGCTGTGTGTGTGCTTAAATCTTGCCAAAGCAAATGGTCAAATTCGTTGTGTTGCATTTGTTCAACCAATCTGCTGCAAACTCAGTCCTACAAACAGAATCAGATGATATAAATCCTTGGTTTTGAGTTTATCATGAGTTCATGCAGTAAGTTTTGGGTGAATGTCAGATGTACCCTGGGTTTTAATGTGTGTCTTCTCCAGACACAAATGACGACCCACCCTCACGCTCATTTTCTCTGTGAATATATTTTTTAAAAGTGCAAATGTTTGGGAAGAGGTCGCTGCCGGACTTAAGGGTCACCATGTGTATGGTGAACAGCTTGCATCCCTCCACAACATCTCTGTAGATGCTTCTTGCAGCTTCTCTGAGCTAAGCACAACACACTGGGATGTTTCTGCTTTTCCTCGAGGGAAGTGAGAGCCCTCTTCCAACCAAACTGCCATCTTCTCCTTCCCTTGTCCTGTTTACTCGCTTCAACTCAATGTCGCCATTCCCGTGATCTCTCTCTGCTTCTTTGTTTGCTTTCCCTTCGGTTTCCATATTCGCTCGGTCCCAGTTCTTGATACCAAGAGCATTCCCTGAGATTTTGCAGCTGATTGGATGCAATTGTGAAGTTAATGTAATCTTGGGACGGTCTATATATAGTGTAGACTTGGGAATGCCCTCAGGCTTACCAGTTCTGCAGGGTACTGAAAAACAGAGATTATTTTTTTTGGTGATACGTGAAATACTTAGATTTGCTGTGGATTGCATTACTGCTGACTTACCAGCTAGTGCTTCCTTTCAAATCCTGAATGGATTCTTCTAGACGTGATGATAACGGAGTTTGAAATGTGATGCAGCTCTGTGCTATAGTTAACATGGAAATTGGGTAGCTGACAGCCTCAGTGTTATTCCTGAAATATCTTAACCTGTAAAATAGATTACAGTGTCTCTCTGCTTCCTGGAAGACAGCTAACAGTGCATGGATTCTCTTGGTGTGTGGTTCTTCGTTGTCATTTTGGTTTTTTAATGAGTATCAAGGACATATTTATATTTTTCTTTCATCATTTAACAAAGAGTACAGAAGAATGCCAAATGATATTTAGATAAAAAATGAAAAATTAACTGTCACAAGGTCTGCATGTAATAACAGGAGTGACTGTGGTAGTTGCTTTTTCATAAAGCAAACACCTTCCAAGTCTGTAAAGAATTCTTTGTCTGGACAACGGCCTACATCTTTGGGGTGTGTTTCTATCTTAGTCCGTGTTGGTTCATTCATAAAAAAGAAAACTGAAATAAGAATACACAGTAATTTTATATTCTAAAAGACAGACGTGTTTGTGTGCATATTGAAAGACTTCTAAACCTCAACCAGGTGTCCACAATAAGAATTCTTGCCAGTAATACTGCTATTTGTGATACTGATTTTTAATTTTTTATTTTTCATATACATACTGGTACTGATTGCAATTAAAATACCAGACTCTCTTCTTTTCACACAGAATCTACTTGAAGCATGGAAGTCCAGTTAAAATGATGGAGAGTTACATTGCAGTCCTTACAAAGGGCATCTGCCAAAGTGAAGAAAATGGATCTTTCCTCAGCAAGGATTTTGATGCTCGGAAGGCTTACCTTGCTGGTTCCATCAAAGGTTAATTACTGCTTCTGACTTCTTTCGTACAGTATAAAATACAATCTAGTTTTCATGTGTGCAAGTAAACAGTGCTAACAGTATTACCTGTGCTGTTAAGTTTCTTCAAAAAACAAATGGTAATATCAGCATGTATATCTTCTATAAAATAATTTCCCTTCTTTTCCAGATATAGTGTCTCAGTTTGGAATGGAAACAGTTATTTTATATACAGCACTGATGTTAAAGAAGAGAATTGTAGTGTACCATCCTAGAATAGAAGCTATCCAGGAATTTACCAGGTACTTTGTCAGTTCCTTCCTTCCCACCCACCCCCAGAAGTCCAACAAATTTTGAACCTTCATTGAGAAAAAAGCCTATATTTTAGGGGAAAAAAAATTTATCTTAAACCTGTTTATTGAAATAAAAGTCCCTCTTATGGCTTTAGCCATATGTTCCTCAGCTCAGAGAACTTTAATTATGGACTGAGTAATAAACTCTGCTTGCACTGATAGTAGAAATCTCTATAGTTCCTATATATATGTACACCCCAAATGAGATCTAGTCATCATTGTTCTTTTTCATGGCATGCATTTTGTACTGTGAAACTTTACTTAGAGTAAGTAACAATCTACTGTGTCTCAAGTTGCACTCAAATCTCCCTAGGACTTTGCCTGCTTTAGTGTGGCATCGACAAGACTGGTCAATTCTTCATTCATATGTGCATCTAAATGAGGAGGAACTGGAAGCCTTAAAAGCCTGCACAGGTAGTGATAATTTATTAATCAAAAATATAAGGAAACTTTAATTTCTGTTTCCTTTGCTGCAAGGTCTTGTACCAGTGCACTTTGGAGGGAAAAAATGGTTATTTTGCTATTAATGCTATTGATCAAAGTTAAACAGGATCGTTTTCTTTGGAAAAGGGAAATCAACTAAACAAGTATGTGGGAAGGTAGTTAATCTGGTGGCTTTGGGTGGATCTACATCAGTCTATCCCCAATCACAGATGCAAAGGAGCCTTGAGACTTTTTTGATGCTTTGATTGGAGGGATTGAAAGTCTTCTGTTGTACAGGAGCAGCTCACTTTAGATAAGCTACATTTTTTCCAATTTCTACACATCACTAGTAACAATCTTTTTTTTTTTTTTTGAGTTCCTAACTCTGAAGTTCCATACTTTTATTTTGAAGTTTGGTTCCTAAGCAGAGGTAGACTTTCCTGGCTATGTAGGAGTTTGGTCTGTGTGACACACTGCTGTGTGTGCAGTGCTTAATGCATAATCCAGGAAGAGGCCCTTGGTTTATGCAAAGGTTAGCATGCACATCGTACGGCCACTAAGAGGCTTCTTTATACAGAAAATGAGCCAGACTACTCATCTTCAACATTTCTGCAGCACACTAAGCATCTTCCTTGCAGAAAAATTGCTCCAAGTTTGCTCATCTGAACATGCTATGAATAAGAAAATCTGCTGGGTTTATTCTTCTGTTCCAGTCTAATACAGAGTTCATGTCAAGAGACTCCAGAGTGGAGATACTTGTAATGAGAAAGTTCAGTGGCCCTTTCATTTGCAAATGAGTAATTTTAGTAGGAAGGTAGGAAGAGAGTTTAGAATTTCAAATTGGTAACTTTTTGATATTGATGTAGTGTTGGCAGTTCATCCATGTTAAAGGCAATTTCAGAATTTGATTTTCAAGAGCCTTGGAAATTAAGCATCTGCTGAACACTTTTTGAATGACTGATAATATCAAGAGAGCAACCTCCTGGGTCAAATGAGTATTGTGTAAAATACTCTTAGAACAGACTTTAGGACTGTGATTTTCCACAGTATCTTGGGTTTTCATGATGAAGATCCTTATCTGACTAAATTCTGTGCTCTAGGTTACATCGCTGGATTTACAGACCCTGAAGTGAACAGCAGACCAGACCTCTATGATGTGTATGTGAATTTGGCAGACAGTGAGATTACTGTTTCCCCTGTAGTAAAAGGTTGGTTGCTGTTTATATTTTGGATGTAGAGGCAGTTTATTCCATAGTTGACAGTAATTGCTCAACCTTGCTGTAGGTCAGGTAGTCTTGATCCTTCTTCCATCCAGCTTCTGAGAAGTCAATATGTAAGTTTCTATCTTTAAATTTTATTGCAACCCTAGAAGACCAGTTAAAGTTGGAATTTGGAAAGATGTGCTTTGTCTTCCAACAAATGCACAATTGAGATTTCATAACATCCATATTAGACAGTTACATGGAAGAGACTTTCAACTGAATGGAGAGGTATCATATGACTCTTTAGAAATTGCACTAAATACTTGGAGATTGGGGACTATTTGAAAGAAAAGCTTCTATATTGCTTGTCATCTTGCTGCTCCTTATCTGCTTAGGGCAGTTTCAAAGGTACTGGCATGGCTGTTGATATGCCAGGTTACTGCCTTTACCAATAGATTTCAAATGGTAGTCATGAAAAGACTCCTCAGTTCGGTCTGTTATTCATATGCATTTCTAGATATCACAAAAAAGGTGATTTTATGTGTGGTGGTTTTTTTTTCTTACACAGAGGCAATGACAATGGGAAAACTTCACAAAGAAATTGGACAACTAATTGTTCAATCTGCAGAAGACCCAGATAAATCAGACAGCCAAGTCATTAAGGTTAATACTTTATTTTTAAATCTAGTTAACTTACTTCTATTGCTAAATCTTGACAGAAGGAAGGAGTAGGAGGAAGAGTGTCCCTGAGAATCAGTCTCTTTTACCCTCTGCCTCTTTACACGAGTGGTTTTATTCATCCTGCAGGTTTTTAAGGATTGCTCAGTTTACATTATCTCTTGGGTAACTACATTGCTGAAGAAAGTTCAAAAATCCTATTGATGATAGGACTGGTTTCCCAGCTCTATTCCCCAAGGCATGGATTTTGTTCCATGCTTTGTCAATAGTATTGTCAATACCTTGAAAAAGTCCTGCTAAGATATGGCTTCTTAGCTATAAAACCTGACTTTGATGATGATGGCATTATTTCACTTCCTCCCCTATCTAATAACAGACATTTCACAACTGAGTGGCTTAGTCACAGAGCTCAGCAAGGCCAGGAGAGGAGCCTGTGGAGTTGCTGTGCTCCCTTTATCCAGTATGGCACAAGAGCAGGCTGAAGAACTGTCATAAGTTTGCCTTAAAATAAATAGAGCCTTTATTTTAAATGAGCTATTTATTTATCAATATTTCCTTTTTTATTCTGTACTGGTTGTTTTTTTATAATAAATGTATGTGAAAACATTACAATACCTAATACTATATTCATGGTTGGTTGTTTTTCTATTCCTTAAGGACATTTCTCTGAAGACAAAGGAAATCTTGGCTACTTTAGCCTCACTTACTGAAGTTTCTGACGGCAATGAAAAGCCAACCCTTAATGCAGAGGCCCTGAAACAAAAGCGATTTCCACCAGCCACAGAAAACTTCCTTTTTCATTTAGCAGCTGCTGAACAAATGCTCAAAATCTGATTTTGATGCACTGCAGTGTTATGGACCAATTCAGGAATGCTGTCTCTGCCATCCAGATAGGTATACCTGGTATTTTATATGAAAAATTAAAGGTATGAGTGAATGTCATAGTTGCCATGATATAATGCAGAATATTGGAGCTTGACTGGGAACATATGGAGACATATATGGGAACATTCCTGGTGTCATTATCTTTCCCCAACTCTAACTGTGTACCTATGGCTCCTGTATTTCACACCACAAAGTGAGTGTATATACAAATGGCACAGCCCACTGTGTCCAGGCTGTGCCAGATGTTATTGCAGTGGCTGTTTGTCCTGGACATTCCAGATGTTGCACAGCTCTGACGTGTCTTCCTGGGATCTGGAACATGGCTGCAGCACAGTTGGGATGTGCTGATCCCTGCACAGGGATACACTGAACATGCAGCTGGTCTGAGCTTCCAGGGATGTCAGCCTGTCAGATGCTGCTCTTGCTCTGGTCAGGACTGCCTGACACCTGGAAATCCCAAATAAATGGACAAGTTCTCTCTTTCTACTTGAAAGTGTCTAGGTGTGAATAAAGGATGTCTGGGAAAACCTGATGTGGTAGCCTTAGTATAAAAAGGAAGGGGTATTTTGAAGCTCAGGTGTGAGTTGAGCACCTCTTTTGGACTCTTGCCTTAGAGAGTTTCCCCCTTTCCACTCCATCCCATGCCTCTGGTGGAGGGATAAGATACAGGATTACTGTGCTTAAAATGGGGCTTCCTAGAGGGGTCATGGACAAGTGCTGCTTTATAGCTGGAGTCATTTGAGAAGTTGTTGGTGTTCTCAGCTGAAAAGAGTCCTGGCCATTCGTTCCTGATCCATGTGAGAGAAAGTCAGATAAGTTAAAGCCTTATGGACCAGGAATGTTCAAATGGCCAGGTACCACAGGTACCATCAGCTTCTGGAATGACTGGAGCTGTAACACAGGTACTATTTGATGGTGCTCTGTGTAAACTAAATCTAAATGGAAACTTCTAAAGTAATAGTGAAAACTGGGAAAGAGTTTAGAGAAAATTAAAATTTGCCTACTTGTTTGGTTGCACAGCTGTAACTCAAGAGATTTTCTTTTTTTTTTTTTACTGAGCAGCCTGAAACTAACTGCTTTATAGTCTTCTGAGAAGAATTTAGTCTTTGTAGTGAAATGCTCTGAGCCAAACAGTCTGTATTTGTTCAGAAATGTCCACAACAAATCAGTCAATTCTGCAGTAGCACTTTGTTATAAAAGAAATAACCTTTTTCCTGGCCTTTGTACAGATAGGCTGTAGCATGTGGTTTTACATAGAGATTTTATACTTATGGTTAAAACTTTAGTAACCAATATTTATATTGTTAAATAATTGGATGTTTGCTATTCTGAAACTGGTAGAGCTCATCAATAACTATGTGCAAGCAATATTGGTCAGAAAAAGAGTTGTCCTTTTGCTATGTATCATACCTTAAGGAAATCTATTTTAGAATGTGATCAAGGAATGTGGCATCTGTGTATAAAATGAGTAGTTACTACAGTCAGGAAATGGAAGTGCTTCAGAAGAATCCCCTATTTTCAGGGGTGTAAAATTCTACTTTAAACACTTAGTCTGAAGTTTAAATTCTGAACACAGTAGCATGTAACTTTTTTTAATTTCTGAGAAGAATATTGCAACTGCCTTTGTTTACCTGTAAGTGCTCTACAGCTTTTTTTTTCCCCATTTGCCCATTAATGTTTTTTGTTAATGGTTCTTTAATATTACTGCTTCTGTTTTGGGACCTATGAAACAGTTGGAATAGAAGAACTGCAAAACTGTGCTGAAAATTCTATTCAGGACCTACTTTAAAGTCCACTAAAAAGGAATTCTTTCACCAAGGAAAACCTGAATCCTCATCAGCCAGCTGTCTTAACACCACAGTGTAACTGAGAAGAAATTCCCATTATTTCTTATTAACTAACTGCCTTAAGGCATATCTAGAGACAACCACACAAAGCAGAGAAGCTCAATTGCAAACTAAACCTTGAATGCCTGTTTTGATTTCTGTTTTGGAAGCGTGTAAGTTGAAAATCTCAGTGTTGTATTAGATCTTCTGACATTCGTGGGACACAGATGAAATACAATTTTGCACTTAAGGAACTGGACTCATAGCATGCTTATGCCTATTAAAAAATTCCTGAACAATATCTACCCTTTAATTTATGTAAATTTGTTCTTGAATACTTGTGACCATGGAGTCATGGGCCTTAGCTCTTAGTTTGCAGTACTGGGATTGAGCTACAGTTTGGTGTTTAGGTTGGAAATGTACTGCTACATGTTCAAACACTTCTGTCATTGCTGATTTTATCATCAGTGCTGTACAAGATATATTGGTCTCCCTCAGCTTCAGTGCTTTCAAAGGATTGTCCTCATGTTCTTCCATTTTCTTAATGCCTTTTGACTCTGTTTCTTCTCTAAAAGGTTTAAAATAGAAAAATCTGCAAGGTCAGGACAGGAAAAGATTTCTACTTATTTCTTGCTTCCCTTTCCCCAGGATGCACACAAGCAGACTGTGGGTGCAGTTGCTGTTTTTGCAGTCAGATGATATGCTTTCTTCCTCTTAGAAGCAAAGGCCATGTAAAATGAAATTTTTATTCATACCTTTTCATCTTACTGCCTCTCTGTTCTTAGAGAAAAACAAAATGGTGAATGGCTCCTGTGGCATAACAGCTCCACCATGTTTGTAGAAATTGGAAGGTAGTGACCAGGGCAGAGTCTTGCAAAGGGGAGCAGGGTAAGAGGGTAAGCACTCAGTCCCTTCAGCTGAGATTTTGCTGAGTAAATTGGGTTACTTGCTCTACTGCTTTCATCCCTGGGGTTTTAGTTCTGGTATGAGCTGCCCTGCCCTGTTTCCCCTGCAGGCAAATGTGTGCGGGGGGGAAAGCTTGGCTGAGCAATGTAACGCTTTGTAAAGCTCAGTGTAGGGAGTTCCCAGCTGCCTCACAGTGCCTTACAGCCTTCCCTAGGCAGCTGTCTGGCTGGAGTCTGAGTCAGGGATCTCTGGTCAGGTGAAGTCATTCCTTGGAGCTGCCGAGTGATGTGAGACCCAGGAGGAGACTCCAAAGACTGGGCAACAGCTCCTTCCTGAGTGGCACTGTGCAGCACGTGGCATGGTGTTTGCTGTCTGATAGGGAAGGAGCTGCAGTGCATCCTTCCTCCCTCCACCCCACGGCATGGCTGTGTTACAGGCCTGGGGGTAAAGCAGGGACACAGCTCCAGCTGAAAAGGGCTTTGATCTCAGCATTTCCTCACATGGGAGTGGCTGATTTTTTTTTTCCCTAAGCTACATGAAAGGGGCCTGAAAGCCTCACTGGATTTTCCTACATTTCAAGATGACAAGCTGAGTAGGTGGGGCACAGCATATTGTGCTGTACTAAGAATTCTGTTTTCCTTGAAGCTGAAAGCTTCCATCTGTTGTCATTCACCACAACTTAAACTGGTTCCACCACTAATGCACTGTCACTTAACACAAGGGCCAGCTAAGGCACAGACAGACCTGCCTTGCGTTGGTATGTTGTTAATCTATTCCAGGTTACAAAGAGGAAGGTTTCCTGTAGTTGCTGACTCTTCATAGGTCCCTCAAACACAATGCTTTGCTGCTTGTCCCAGTCTTGTTCCCTCACTTGTACCTCTGGACTACCAGGTGCCTGGTCCTGGCAGTTCTGATCTCAGTTGAAGGCTGAGGATGCCAGGGTCTTTCTAGCAACGTATTTTCCCTGCCCTGATTTGGGAAGCAGCTGAATCACCCAGGCTGACAATTTAAATGGCAGGCGCCTGCCCTCCTCTTCTGGAAAATTCTGGTTAGGGCAATAGAAACATTTATGAGAATGTGGGAAAGGGATATTTAATAATCCTGAGGGAGCTGAGTTTAATATGGCAAATTTCAACTCAAGTATTCAGTAAGGAGGTAGCAGAATTTGAGAACGGGCAGCTGTAATAACAGACACTATTACCAGACCTATTCCAGAAGCCTTACTCATGGAGTTGTAATGACATCAATTTGCTTAAAACATCCAAGTGTGGTGCCAGTGAATTTATAGCTTGTCTAGTTACCATGACAACTCAAAGTTCACCAATATATTATCTTCTATTTGTTGGCTTTGCTCTACTCTTAGGTTGTGGGTTTTTTCCTTGTTCCCACTGTGGTTGATCTAACTAGTATTTATTTTAGCCATTCTTAAATTACGTTTAAAAAAGGAGTGGGGAGAGGTGCAGGTCTTCATTGCAGTGCCAGTTCATGTTTACTGAGAGTGGAATCAGACCCCTTCTGCATTTGCCTTTGGTATGTGACTGAAATAGGTTTAATAGAGAAACAGGGGTTTAGCTAATTTCACTATAGGATGTTACCTGTTCCTCTGCTGTTAGAGGTTTGGAAGGAGACAAACACTTCACTGGGAGAGGCAGGCTGAGGCTTAAGCCTGTTCCACCTGACCCTCTGGTAGAATCATGGAATGGTTTGGGTTGGAAGTGACCGTAAAGAAAGATCATCTAGTTCTAACCTCCTGCCACGGGCAGATGACATTTGGCTCAGCAGACCTTTTGGTCAGACACAATACGATTATCTCATTGACCCTGGTGGGATTTTACCATGTACTGAAGAACAGGACCCACAGAGGCTGAGCCTGTGGAGTTCAGTAGGTGTAAGCGATCCTTTACCTTTAAAAATTCACTACAGTCCTCCAGTGGAGTGGTGCAAACTCTGCCACTCTTAGGTTTGGCACCTTACACACAGTATCCATATGGTCTTCCTGGAACAGCTTTGTAGCTTGTTCCCTTCCAGTTCCAGGTCCTTGGGATGTGCTGCTGCTCCCCTGTCCTCTTCCCTTGTCTGACCTTTCCCTGCAGTAAGTTAAGAGGAAGACACAAAACAGGCAGAACTAAAACAAGGAACTAAACTCAACCCCCACCTTCCTGCTTTTGTCAGTGCCAAAAGCACAGCAGGAATCTCTTCCTGCAAGAGACCAGGCCTGCTATTTTTCTATGCTGCTCTCTTCCTGTAGGATGGATTGGATTCGAAACCATTGGTTGCCTTACACTGTGAAAAGAAATCTAGTCCTCCATCAATAGCAGAGCATATTGGAAGGAAGTTCATTATGGCAGGCTTTGGAGGCTGCACTTGTGATAATCACTTTCACATAAATAATTTTACATTTTTTAGTGCATTTCCACCCTTGTCACACACAGCATTAGCAGCACCTCACATAACAATAGGCAGGGGTCATAGGAGAGATGGCTCAAAGATCACTGAAGGGTGATCAACCACAGGGTCTCCTGTAAGCTCTTTCTGCAATTCTTCCCAGGCAGCTCTGGGGCCCTGAATAATTTCACAGGATCAGCAACTCACTGTCTTAAACAATGAAATTTATCCAATATTCTATTGCCATCAGGGTGGCTTTGTCTGATATCACTTCAAGGGCTGCCTCACTCATGTCTCATCCTCCAAGTGAGCATCAGTAGATCACTGAAACACACAAAGTAAGTGTTCTGAGAAGAACCAGCTGGACTTTACCCACAGGACTGATGTCAAAGCCTTCCCCAGCTGTGTTCCTGGAAAGCAGCGTGTCAGAAGCAGAACAAACGCATGTACTCAACAGTCGTTTAATTAAGAAATCAATCACCCGAGGAAGCACAGAACACAGGTTGTGACAGAGGCTGTGTTACAGTGCTTTCTGCTATAAATGCCATTTCCAGCATCTAGTGAGGTGTGTTCTTCTGCCTCCAGGCTGGGGTTGGCAAAGCCAGGTTGCCAAGTTCTGCCTCTTTGCAGGCCACACCATTGTACACCAAATCTGGCACATATGCCAGAATCACAATTCAGTCACATGCCAGTGGTGCCTTCACAATCCACTTTGATCAGAGCACATGTTTATGTGTGAAAGCCAATCCCTAAATTCCCCTGTTGTAGAAGAACTCTGTTTCTTCTGTAGATGCCACAATTTCTGGTTCAAGGTCTGCTCGCTTTATCTGCAAGGTAGAAAAAAGGGAATCAGCACCACCCCAGCACGTTAAGTCCTTGTTACTGCATTGCACTTCGCACAAATTCAAGTACTGCATTCGGGATTTGGGGCTCTCTATTTATTTGGGGGTTTAAGGGATTTTTTTGTTGTTATTATTTTGGGGCTTTGTTTTTTGCTTCTCCAGCATCTACATGTGCACACATAAGGGAAGAAATACTTTTTATTCAAGAATAGTGACATTATCTCCATTCACTATAGAATCACAGAATCATTTAGATGTGAAAAGACCTTTTAGATCACCAAATCCAGCTGTAAATATATTTGGGTGACACCCAGGAGAACTTCTGCTGTGGGCTGAGCCATTGGGAACCCCAAAGGGAACCAACCAGCCATACTCTCAGTATGTAATTCCTCAAAAATCCCCTCATTTATGTTCAGTTTGCTTTGTTGCCATAAGAGATTAGAAAATCTTAAAAAAATAAATTAAAATGCCAGAAAGTTTAGGCAAATAAAATAAACCACTGAAAACTGCAAGAGCCCAGTCTGTGATTTTCTAAGAATATTCACACAATGCTGATAAGGGAGAGGAAACAAATACAGAAAGGCTCCTCTCTCATTTGGCCTTCTCCAAAGCCCAAGGTTCAAGGGCTACATCCTCCATTTAAAACCTGCCAGAAAAGCCTTCTTTCCCAGGGAACAGATTACACTTCCCAGTTCAGCAAGGCAGGGTGAAGAGATGTCACATGTGAGCTGGTTTACCTCTTCAATGAGCTCATGCTGACTTTGCATGACAGAAAAAATTCTCATCTACATCCTTCCTTTCTCCTGTAGGACTGAACACAGTGCTGGAAGAGCCTTGGCTTAAATCTTCAAGACAGTTCTCCTGACCTTGCTTGCTTCAGACTGTTGTGAAAGTCTGATAAATCTACATTGAAAAGTGCAAATATAAATAACACACAATGCAACAAAGGCCTGCGAGCCTCTGCCTGGTACAGGGGCCTTCATAAGCAGCCTCTCTGCTGCCCCATTTTAGATGTAGCACATTAATCCTGTTGATTTTTATATATGTGGCCTTCAGACTGCTGGCCATAGTTCTGGAAGGCCAATTGAATATTACAATAATCCTAAATCAATTCCTATGAAAGGACTTACCTCCCCACACTGTGGGAACATACTAAATGAGACTGGCAGCATCCCTGCTAGGACTGACATAGTCACAAACATTCTTGCTGGACCAAGAGCACGAGGATTTTTGACAAGTCTTGCTCTGTCCAAGACATTGAAAAAGTATGTCAGTATGCTGAAAAATAATCTGACGGTAACACAAAGAGCATTAGCTGCTATTTTACTGGTTGAAATTACACTGAAATTAGTAATAATCTAGGTTTATGGATCCTAAAGATGTTTCCTTACTTCATTTCCTATGTGCTTACTCCTAACTTCCTGTGCTTTCCCTTTGTTTTGTATTTGCCTGCAGCATTTTCCAAGCCCAGACTGTCAAGATTAAGAAAGCAAGCAGCAAGATCAAAGTGACAAAAGGAGAGAAGGTGCATTAGTGCTGTAAAGTGTCTCAGTTCTTTGATTAAGATTTTTCTTGCATTACCTTCTTTCGTTTCACATTTAGTTCCTGTGGGCAGTCCTACTTTGCCTTGTGCAAAAATTTATTACTTGATATATATATTTAGAATTTTATCTTACATCTGCGTTTGTCTCCTGGTAACAGGAGTCCCTTAAGCTAAAAAAGGGGATAGGGAATCGATTTAGGCAGTACCAAATTACCTCACAGAGATGACCAAAAACTATGGGCAGGCTAAGAATCCTCTCATAAAGCACACAATGTATTCTTCTTGTGAAACAGGGGTTTAAAATGTTGCAAAAGCAAGAACATGTTTTACATCATACGGAAAACTATTTGGAAGTTGGGATCCAGCTTTAGTTGCAAAGTCAAGTGCCATATTACCTCTTCAAAATACAAACCTAAGCTCAGTGCTGTGAACAACCTTGACACAGACACTGGGACTCAAATCGAGTTAGGGAATGCAGGTGCTGGAAAACAGCCTGTCAGGAGAACACAAAACATGCTTCCTGCATGGGAGCAGAGAGGAAAACCTGACTCCTGAAAACCCTTAAAGCATGGATTCAGACACAACCAGATTCACTTAATGATCTGAAAGAATCACAGCAGCTGAACAGCAACTTCCCACATCACCACTTCCACCAAGGCAAGTAATACTGCAAACCCAAAGAAGGGGCAAATGGTAACAGCCAGACTAAAAACCAAAATACCACTGACCAGGCACCCTCAGCCCTTTGCAGTGCTCTCACCTTTGCACAAAGTACATGAAGACTTCTGGCAGGAAGAACGTTGTCCCAAACAAGACTGCTCTGGACAATGCTGTTTCCATAACAGCCTTCAGGGAGAGAGCAAAACAAGTGTTGTCAAAGCTCTGCTCTGTGCAGCTTCAAACACTGCCTGCTTCTGTAAGAGCTTTTTTGTCTAATACTCTGGAGTTTCAAGCAACAGGTTAACGAGGGATAAAAATATCTATTAGAGGAATTCTTTCTTAAATGGAAACTAAGTGGCAAATACTCTGCTTATGACTGAGAAATACCTTAAAAGGGAGGTGAAACTACTCATGAGTCTTCCTGCCACAGTAATAATTTTGCTGAGACTTGCTTTTTTAAAGTTGTGCTGAAATTCATACAATTGGTTATACCTTCTGGGCATCCTAACTAGCCTGTGTCAAATCTGAAGGTCTCTCATCAGCTGTCCCCAAATCCTTATGCTCATCCGGTTGTTTCCTCCCCTCTGGAAAGCAGTATAGCAAAGGAGAGTCACTGATAGCACATTAAACATGACTCCTTGCTCTAATTCCTGTGCCAGGCTCTGCAATGGATGTTGATGAGCAAAGCAAGGAGCAAACACAGAGTCAGCAACTGCAGCCCAAGGATAAAATGCAGCATCACACTCAAGAGATCAGAGCATTATCCTTTGGAGGCACAGCCGTTATTCCCACTACAGAAGGTGCACGTGATATGCACAATACAGGGCTTTTCTCTGAGCTGTCCCCTCAGAAGATCCAAGAGTCTTGTCTCCTCCTGGAGGTGATGAGGGAAAGCAGAAATGCCTGTGCCCGTGTCTCTGTGGCTCACCTCTGGTACTCAGTATATTGGTCTGGGAGGCAGCCAACCCTTGAAGACACAAAGGATGTGGAACCTGATTCCAGAGACCTAATCCAAGCCTGCCTAAAGATTCAGCACCTGATGGGGGATTCCTCCCTCCGATATATCCAACTCTCTCTACTCTCAGCATCCCATTCTGCTCTTAGCAGGCAATGAAAGGCAAGTCAAGAGGCCTCCACCCCCTCACCCACCTTCTCACCAGCCTTCTTAGACACTCCTACAACCTTGCCATTTCTGTCCATCACTTCTATTCCATTATCAAATTCCGGGCTTCTCACCATGGCCACAGTAAATGCACTCGTCAAACCTGCAGGGTTAAAGGGGATTTTGCTTTAGCAGATCCAAAAGAACTGTCTTAATAGTAACATTCATAATTATGTGCATTTTACATTTCCAGTTCAACAGTTCACAACTGAATAACCTGGCAGCTTAAAAAGACACTGCCCAATAAAAATCTGCTTGGGATGTGAATCTTTTGTGTCAGAAGCTTGAGTGAGATTGTAAGGCTTCAATCCTAAAAGGTGCTTTGTCATTATGGATTCAGAGCTTTAAAATGATTGTCAACCAGCTCAAATCACAAGTACTCTGTTCTTAAGAGAAAGTGGAGGGGTTTCTGTTGTGGTTAGGTTTTGTACTGGTCAGCATAGAAGACAAGACCCTGAAGGGAACAGGGTTTCAGTAAAGGCTGCATCCCTACATTGAAAGGAAGGGCACAGACTGGCAAACTGACCTTGCTTGAAATAATAGATTTCTCTTTTTATAGTTTTTGATAGGGCTGTTCAATAAGGACATCAGTGTCAGAGAGAACACGTTGCAAATGCTAAACTAACATTAATCTATTACCCTCAGGCTTCTCTCTGCATGTAAGGAAATGGGGGCATATTTAACACCTGCTCCAAAAGAAAGGTGGAAACCTCTAATACTGATCCTCAGAAAGATCTGAGTAGACATCTTACATAACTGGAAAGAGATGAGATGATGCATTCTAATTTTATCAATTTTCCCCTCAGAAAGGCCAAAAATTTCTTAAATGGCAATAGAAACATGATGACATTAAATAGTTAAATTTGTCATGGTGCAACTTCACCATGGCAGTAGAGCTGTTTCAGTAATGAACCAAGTTCCAGTTCCTTGCAAGATTGATAGTATTCTGCAGCAGAATGGGCAAATGGCCCTCAGAGCAGCTGCAGGATGCACAAGTCCTCTCTACTCACCCAGCAGAGGAGCAGGTAGAAGTTTTCTGATAATTAATTGCATTAATGGACTCTTCAACGCATAACGATTGGCGAAGGTGAGAGGGAGAGCCTAAGGCATGGAGAGGAAACAGGCACCTTCTATTAAAAAATGTGCAGCATTTCAGTATAACAGGTTAGGAAAATAAATCTGTGACTTAGTACATAGTTACCACCTATGAAAATAAACAAATGCCTTGGTTTAACATTCCAATGAAATATACACGTTCTCTAGTTAATGAAGGTGCTTGTAATCACTCTTTTAGATAAGAATAAAAAATATTATGCTTAAAAAACCATTCAACATTATTATGTAGAGGACAGCAGCAGTGTGAATACAACAACAGAAAAAAGCAAACAATTACCCCTGACTAATATTCCTTGGACATTCGTCCAACTGCATTGTGTCACATACTGCTCTCTCTCCCAAACAGGAAATCTGGTTTACTTCTGTATTTTTCCTGATTCTCTGCAGTTTCAGCCCAATTCTACATTCCCATAATACACCTGCAGGAAGTTTCATTTAGGAATAAATGTCCAGGACAGCAGCTGGCCCTCAGAGTCTCCCTTGGAGGACAAAGGGAAGCACTCCTATGGTGACCCATGGGCACGGCTGCCTCCCCAGACCTCTGTAAGCCCTGAGCACTGCTGGCCCAATTGTTTTTCCCAGTGGGCAGAGGAGAAAGTCCCTCTAACAGAAGCAGGAATAATCACATTTTTCTGCCAGAAGCTTATGAAAATCACTGCTTCATGTGGGGAGTGAGGAGAGGCATTACAGAGGCATCTACACTTGTGATCAGTCGTGATGATACCTGAGCTCATTCTGATGGAGCAAAGTCCAGAAACCACAAATTCCCATTCCACCAGAGAGCACAGCATTAGCTAGGTAGCCCTCAGCTACCTATCCCTCCTGGAAGGCTAATTTACCTGCATCCAGTGCAGTACTTTCATGGCTATGCTGTTCCTGGGATTTGAGCAAACACTGCCCAGTACTGATGCCTGCAGATTTCACCACTTGTTTGGAACAAGACAGATCTCTTCCACAGCACCACATCAAAAATCAACTACAACAACCCAGTGGCTTACTCTGTGTTTGTAAACCCTGGCCAGTTCTTCTCACTACCTGTTTTCTAAACTTGCAAAATAATAAAGAAAATGACATAAGAAGAAGGATTTGAGGAAGCCAAGCAAGATAATTGCTGACAGATGATCAGAAAAAAATTCTTATTCTGAACAATTCTGTGGGAAGACATCAGAGGAGAGCACCAGAGCACAATCCTGAAGGGTGTCTGGCGCTGTGGTTACCTCCTTCTCAGGAGAAGCTTATTAGGAAAGCAGTCATTGAGCAAATACATACACCAACACAGGCTGAATAGGAAACAGCTCCCAAGCCAAGAAAGATCTGCTTTTGTTGAAGTGAATATTCCTAGGGAGGACAGGAAAAACATACTGCATGAGTACATTGTAAAACACTTGTGTATCAAGTTCAAAATGGTATTGTACAATTAAGATGATTTTTAAAATAACACATACTGCAGCCTTTGGGGTGCCATTTCCATGGACCAGGGTGAATGCTGAGGTATATGTGTGAAACACGAACTGCAGAAACAAGAGATTGTAAGAAAAACTGAATTCAGGATTGAGACTAGAAGACCTGTAAAAGTAGAAAGAAAGAGGCAATTACCTGCCAAAAAAAAGAAGGCTTTGCCTGGCGTTGAAGAGATGAAACAATGACCTAAGAGGAAAAACACACAAGAAAATGAGGTTTGACGAGTGTGTTAAGGTTTTTGGTGCAGGAGCGCCAAGAGAACTGCTGAGATACCACTGGCAGCAGTGTCAAAGGCTCCAGTCAGTGCCCAAAGGGCTCAATTTCCAGGTTACTCAGCACTTCCCATTAAATGGATGTCTTTCCAACAGCTTGTGCTGAAAGTACAGTGAAGCAGCCCAAAACCTTCTATTCCCTCCCTCCAACCCCTGGCTATGGAAAATGTAAGCCTTGCTGGATGCACAGTGGCATCTGTCATGATTACTCACCAATGGAAGAGTTATGGGCATGAAAGCTAAAAAGAAAAAAAACTTTATTTCAGTAAAAATAACATCTATGAGTGCTGATGGATGGGTTTGAGCAGAAAATTCCCCCAACTTCCCCCCTCTAGTTCCATCTCTAAGTAAAACACTGCCCTCAAACCCCAACATCACCATCAACTTCAACCCTAAGATTTGTCTCTCACTCCTCTCTCAAGAAACCAGAATACCTGCTCACAGCTTATAGCCAAAAGGAGCCCTGGTGACCTTCACTCATCAGGGCTACTTGGAAACCAAATAACTGAACTTCAATCCTCTATTCAAAAAGAGAGAGGTGGCCACAAAGGCTGCCACAGGTTTGAGGGGTTACAGGAGATACGGAGTAAATAGCCTCAGTATGGTTATATCTGATTAACAACCTGTTCTGCCTTAGCTCCCTAAACAACACCCCAAGCACACTTTATCTGTCACCAGAAAGTAAATTCATCCAGCAGCCACATCCATCAAAAGATAACTCAGCTTATAGTGGACAGTTAAATGTGGAGGAATTTGGGAACTCATTCTCCAGTGACAAGAAACAGAGACTGGTCAGACTATTTCCATCTAGATGCATGGGAAAAATTCCACAAGAGGACTGTAGGAATAAATAAATCTTCAACAGATATAACAATGCAATTAACAGATGTAAGAGTCTTCTTGCTTTTCTATATGGAGAAGAGTATCAATGTAGTACCACAGCAGCTATCTACTATGAGCTATTCCCCCCTGATGCTTCAGTCACACAAAATTTCACTTAAGGGAACCTACCTGGAGGTCTAAACAAAACAGGAATTATCTTGTCTGTATCAGGATGTACACTGGACTTAAATTAAAAAAAAAAGAAAAACCAAGAAAATTAGAACCTTTGCCATACGTGAATAAGGAAAAAAAATTCTAAATATTTTGTAAACTTACCAGGCTTAGCAAGAAGGCTTGTTTTGTCTGCAACAATTGGAAAATTAGGTTAGTAATCAAATTTCAGAAGAGACTGGGTAAAATCTTCTTTCTAAATTTATTGTATCTCTTTTTCTAATAACTTCCCTTTATACAACATGTATATATTTATATATTTATACATCCCTTTCATTATATTTTAACTTAAAATTTCTCTCCATATACTCCCTGTTGAATATAAGGTACTCCCATCCCATGTGCTGTGTAACAGCACTAAAGCACACACAGTGGCAGAACAGAAGGTTAATTTTAAAAATTTAAAAAATACTAGTAGGTATTTTAAAACAAAAACCAACAATTTAAATATAGCTAAAACCCTAAACACTTATGTTGAGACTTTAACTGCAGTCCAAAATACCTGATTATTCTGTATAGGCTCATTTAGGGTCTTCTCATTGACTTGTATTAGTGACTTGGTTCTTTTTATTTCACTCTGTATTTGACAAAAAAAAACCAAAACAAAATAAACAAAAAGTAACTCAGATTTCAATATTTTGAAGCACAACATAGCAGTTATAAAACACTCTAAATACAAACCTGGAAGCTAATAATGCACCTGTTCCTCACTTGAGCAGTGAAAGCAAGAACACACCTAAACACACAACCAATTCATGATCACAGAAACTTTTAGATTATTGGGATAATTCAGCTGCTGGCACAGCAGCCACGGTCTGAGCAGGAGTGCTGAAATGATTGTGCCTACAAATGCCCCTCGGTTTATGTAATTAGATAGAGAAATGCGTATGTGTGTATTTCTGTTTATCACAGAATCACAGAATGGTTCAGGTTGAAAGGGACTTGGGCAGCACACCTTCCACGATCCCAGGCTGCTCCAAGCCCAGTCCAACCTGGCCTTGGACACTTCCAGAGATGGGACAGTCACAGCTTCTCTGGATAACCTGTGCCAGGGCCTCACCACCCTCACAGGCAGGAATTCTCTCCCAATATCCCACCTAACCCTGCCCTCTGGCAGTGGGAAGCCATTCCCCCTTGTCCTGTCACTCCAGGCCCTTGCCCAGAATCCCTCCCCAGCTCTCTTGTAGCCCCTTTAGGCACCGGAACGTTACATTCACTGCCACACTTATTATGTATTTATTTTCCCTCAGCAGCCTTGCAGTGACCCCACTTCACAGCTCAGCACAGCCACGGTCCCGGAGGTCGCTCGCTCATCCCGACCCTCCCGGCGCGGTACTCACGGAGGATTTCAGGAGCAGCAGGGGATCCAAGGCGTCCAGCCAGAGGACAAACCTCTGGAGGAAAGACTGAGGGAGGCACGGTTGAGAGAGACGAGGCGTTACTGAGGACCCTTCCCAACCACGATCCGTCCCCCATCCCCAACCTGTCCCCCCGTGTCTCCATTCTCCACCCGTCCCTCCGTCCCCCATTCCCGACCTGTCCCTCCGCCCTCCAGNGCGGAGCCGCCGCGCCGCGGTCCGCGCTGCCGGCAGCGCATCGCGGCCGGGAGAGCTCCGATCGCCTCCTCCCCTTCCAGCGGCTCCCCTTGGGAAGGCAGAGCCAAGGAGCAGAG
>VZRJ01012357.1:1050922-1064531 GCA_013397565.1 Ptilonorhynchus violaceus | reverse complement strand
TCCTCCGCGGTGGCGGAGGGAGGAGAAGGACATGGCGAGGTGAAGGTCAGCGTGCCTGTCGCTGCCCCGCGGTCTCGCAGGGAGGAACCGGCCTCTCGAGGTGCAGCAAATATCAGGTTTATTGGGAAAATTCCATGATTACAATTCACAAAATAACCAAACGCTGGGACTGAAAAGAGATTTGCGAGTACCGGAACCTGGAGCATCACCAGGCACGGCACCACGTCAGTTTCGTTTTTGTATCCGTTGTTACATGGGAGCTTTGATCCCCATTATAAAGCTAACTTAGGACACAGTCACCACCTTGTCAAGGCGGTTCCCTTGTGCGTCTCTGCTCAAAGGGACAGAAGATGGAAAATAGAAACCCATTGAGCGTTGTATTGATCTATCCAGCCCTTCAGCAGCACCCCCCATTCTTTCTGTCCATGGCCTGCCCACCCGGGGCTGTGCCAGCTGTGAACTGCTGTGAACAAGAGTGTAGGACAAAGCTTCTACGGCAATGCAACACATCCAGCTTCTTCAAAATAGAGGAACAGGACTCTTAAGGTGAAAAGTGAAAGAAAAGCAAAGCATCACACCTGCTGCCAGTCCACATTCAGATTATTTTATTATAGCTAGAGATGTGCTACATCAGTTTCAAGCAGTACAAGAGTCAAGCAAATTCAAATGACAGCAGATTTGCCATTATGCTCCAACTAAGTGCACTGTGGGGGTTCGTTTTTACCATCTCCCTAAAAGAATTAAGGTTGTTCATGCTTGATAGTGCTCCTGAGTAGCTGCACTGCATCTTTGACTATATGCAGGATTTAAATGGCACATATTTACATTCATTTCATGTTTCAGTGCATTTACACACAAAAACAATGATTTTTTTTTACTTGTTACATTCATCTCTTCCTCTGCAAAAGTCAGTAAAAACAAACCATGTATCAAAATTCTATCCTCTGTCTTGTCCAAAATGTTTCAAACTTTTTTTTACAGAACTTAATGTGAGAGAAAAGGAAATGCAAACACTTTCTGGACCAAAACTAGTTAAGGAAACATGGAAAAGCCAGTGGAAAGCAACTGTAATTTGCGTACTCATCATATTCAAGATGACAAGTGGTCACAGAAATCCATGAAACTGAAGTTCCAAAAGAGCGGGGAGAGCCTTTCTTTTCACCCTTCTTTTTAAAGCAAGACAAGGGAGTCAGTAAATATTTCAGCATTTAATTTGTTCTTAAACATGAGAAAATGAGAACTTTTATTTTTATTATTAATTTTTACAATCACAGCTGTTTTCCTAATGTCTTCGGTTTTGGTACTCTATGATAAGAGTTTTGTCCACATATTTGACTGTTTATGTATGCACTTTCTCAAAATATTCTTTAGAACCTTCTGGGCTTGGTTTGATCTGTCAAGAAAAGAAAGTTTAGTTATTATTTGCTACAGGCAAGATAAAAGAATTACAGATTTGACACTTTAACAAAGAAAATCCATGCATACTTTATAAAAACAGTAATCTAGTTCTGTTTCTGCACTTGGTTGAAAAACAAAAGCCTAGATCATGTACAACTCCTGCTTGAAAATTTTAAGTATATAACACATTTTTCCTGTTAAATTACAAGGCATTAAGTAAATAATCTGAAGTCAGTTAATGGAGAGTGCGACTCAAATTTAGAGTTTTAAACACAATTTGCAATTTCTAAAAGACTACTTTCTTCACATTAAGTACCATACAAACAGACTAAACTGGTCCAATGGATAAAATCCTTGGGTTTAGACAAGAGGCACAGATTCAGTCAAGCACCTCACGTTCGAGTGGTTCCCAGCCCTTCAGATGTGCACAAATAGGCCAGTGTCTATATTTAGAGAGATTATATTTAGTACTTAGCAGGCACTCACTGTGGGGGAGTCTGGGGTCCAGTTTGCCGGGCACACCTCCCCGTGTGTCTCCACGAACTGGAAAGCCTTCACCAGGCGCAGCGTCTCCTCCACGCTGCGCCCCACGGGCAGGTCGTTGATGCTCAGGTGCTTGATGACCCCGTTTGGATCAATGATGAACAGGCCTCTGGAATTGGGCAGGAATTTAGGGAATGCAAGTCATGTTCCGAGGCCAAACACAAGGAACTGGATGAACAATTTCAGCAAGGCAGTTATTCCTACATGCACAGATCACTTAGGAGCAGCAGTACAGCATTTGACACCTTGTCTGTTAGCAAAGTGATCAACTGCTATGGTACTGTGAAATTACAAAGTATGCATAGAGACTATTCAATCGAGGCAGAGATAGCAAAGGCAGAACTCATAGTTCCACCTGTACGTCAAAATTGAAAGCTGGCATCCTTCCCATGTCTTTTTGATCAAATCTGGAGGTACTGAGTGAAGAGCTGTTTATGCATTATGCTACTAAATTAAATGCTGTTGCATACAAACATTTGTGAAAACCAAGGTCGCAATCTTACCATACTAATTAATTTAATCTGTCAGCAAACAAATGTCAAAAGTTCCTGACCCAAAGAGATAAGGAACTGAAAGTCTCCAGAAGACTTCTACCCAATCCATTGTTTCTGAGGGGCTACTATTGAAAAAAATATCAGAAATTGCTCTTCTATGCTACTCGTTTTCCTTAGTGACAGGGAGTTCTCCCTCCCTCTCACAGCAGAAGAGCTGGCTTGTCTCTGCACACATTGTCAGAGAGGCCTGGAGCCATTCTCAATTTCATGGCCATAATGGCCATGTGCCCTTTTCCTAGGGTAGGATGCAGCCATCCTGCAGCAGAAGTGACATCTCAGAGTTTTCATTTGATGCTCTTTTTCTCACAGAAGGGGACAGGGTGGCTTATGCTGGTTAGACTGGGTGGTGTCACAGCAGAGCTATCAGCAGTCGTGCCTTACCTCAGTGCTATGCCAGGTCCTTCCAGCAGCACTCCATAATCACGGGAAATCTGTTTTGTGAGGTCTGACAGAACTGGAATATTCATTTTGCCCAAACCGCCACTCTAGGGAACAGAGTGAGATTCCATTTGGTTACAAAGGGCTTCATAGGATTATCCTTCCTGAGTTGCTGGATCCCAGGCTCTTGAGGGTATAGTAACAACAAAACACAACCATTTAATTTGCTCTAGGAGAGGAACCAAGTGTATTGGTGTTTTTTAGGCTTGTTTTGTTTGTTTGTTTTAAAGTAGTCAGGAACATTTGGTTTCTTTGGCAAGTGAAAACTTCTTTTGCACTGAGCATTTTAGAATTGCTTATTTTGGTGGTTAAGAGGCTACCAATGGCAACAGCCATAAATTTCCAGAAAAACTTCCTTTGTACCCTATGCAGGAGCTCTGAATAGAAAAATTTCAACTGCATATTTAAGTGTTCAGAATTAAATAGGATGAACGTGGTTGGGAGGGAAGGGAAAACAATGGTCAGTGGTGAACATGGTGATGGTGGTAGTGAGTTGGACTTTGTGATCCTAGAGGTCTTTTCCAGCCTTAACAATTCCATGATTCCGAACACAATGCCTCCACCAGCACACTAGGTATGTCAGAGTTCTGCTGCTCTATTCAGCGCATGTATTTTTGTTTCTGCCTCCCACAAATCAATTTAAATCCTGTTTGGAGAGTCAAACAAGATTTCTTTCAGTTTTGCTCCATTCTGGGAGACTGCAAGAGAGATAAGCTCTCTAACCTTGAAACAAGGCTGCAGTTTGTTAGCTTTGCTATTCCTGGCATCATCAGTGAATCACTGTGTAATCTCAGCCACTCAGACCCTGATCCTGCAAACCCTTGTCTGCAACAGAGTTCCCTACACAGACCTCTGAGCACAGATGTCAGAGAAACCAAGGCGTCAGCTTTTCTGGGTGTCAGCTTCCTGCCTGTGCCACCATGGAATTCTTTCCACCCTGTGCAGGGTGTTTTGATTTGGACTCGATGCTCCTTGTGGGTCCCTTCCAACTCTGATTAGTCTGTGCATCTGTAAAATATTATGTATACGGCTGACATACCCTGAACAGCTTTTGGATAAAGATGTGAAGTCAGTCCACAGTCACACTGCAGAGCTTTGAACAAAGCATGCAGGAAATAAACACTCTTTAAAGGCTCAGCCAAGATGTATTACATCCAGCAAACTCTGCTCCCTCCCCTGTGTGTTCCAAGGGTGCCAGAGGGCATCCAACCTGGAGCACTACTGCACACTGCTGTCCACACGGGCTGGGACTGATGGCACAGGCACTTCTGCACCTTCCTGTGACACTTGTGGTTCTCTACAACTATCTAAACTTGTGAGATGCTTTATGTGATCAAAAGCACATTTGAAAGAGGCTCCTCCCCAGTAAAAGGCTGTCTTTATCACATTCTTTTCCTAAAGGAATCCAAAAACCTCCATTTGTACTGCAAGGGCAGAACCCTTTTCGCAAGTGAGAGTTAATGACGCAAGTGCTCCAAAATACTGGAGGTTCTTTTGCTTCCCTCCTGAAGCCACCACTGTCAGGTTCTTGTTAACAGCAATGACTGGACAGCTGCTGCTCATTTTCTGTGATAGTTTCTGTGCATTATCAGCTGTAACGGGCCCCTTAGGACAGTGACATGTACACTGAGCATTTGTCTTTTGAGATAAATGTGCAAGGATACAATGTAATGAACAAAACTATCAACAGAGCAAAACAGGTTAAAAAAACCCCTAAATAAATAATTAAGAAAAAGAGAAAGAAAACAAAGATTGAGGTCAGGATTATGTCATGAAGTAAGTAAATAACACACCACTTTAGGCAGTCTATTAAAAATCAGTGTTGGCACAATTATTCATTCAACTCCTCTTCTCTGGAGCTCTTGTGAAAAGAAACCAAACCAGCAGAGAAAGCCCCAAAGAGGTACTCGATTCATACCTTTCGTGGTGTATTTATCCAGGCCAGATGACAAAAATGAGAATCCACTGAGACTGCCACCACTTCACAGTTCACGTCACGAAATTCATTTGCTTTGTTGCTGAAAGCCACAATTTCCGTGGGGCAGACAAAGGTGCTGGTGGGGAGAGAGATCAGGCTGTAATAATTCTGCCATCTTCTTTAGAGAAGACTCTCACATCTGTTTCTAGGCACTAATGCATTAGAGTGTTTTCTTTAGACTGATAATTTTAACCATGTTTCCTGCTTAAGATTAGTTTTAGTCTCAATCCAACAGTCACAGCCATGCAGCTAGCACACCACTTACCAACTCTCAGTTCTAGACAGGTTCTCCACAAAGATGGAGAAACTGTCTCTGCTAGACACACTCCAGAGAGTTTTTGGACACTATAGCAGTAAGGACTGCAGGTTAAACCCTCCTCCATGTGTCCACATGCACCAGGATGCTCCTGGCGATTCAAGTCTTCTGGACAGACTGACCCCCATCCTGTTATGTTTTGCCTTGGAGCCGTGTAGCTGCAGTTCTGCTGGCCTTGCTGCTTCAAGGACACAGTCTCCAAGGCAGCCCCAAACTGCAAGGCAATGCCCTCACCCCTCGGATCTGACTATAACAAGAACCACATCCATCTCTTGAGGCAGTCCCTGCAGTTAGAAGATGCTCTCCAGCCAGCACATCCACTCCTTTAACACACAATGGCCATGTGCCCCCAATCTTATCACTCACGCTCTAGAAACAGACACATCTGCCTTGCAAGACTGGCCCGAATCGGGCAAAACCAGCAGCGACCTGCAGCGCTTGTGATGACCTTCAGCAGGGCAGGAGGCCCGGCGGGAAGGGAGAAACCCGCACTCACAAGTCCAGGGGGTAGAAGAAGAGAACGAGGTATTTCCCCTTGAAATCATCCAGGCTCAGCTCCTTGAACTCTCCGTTCACGACGGCCGTTCCCTTGAAGAACGGGGCGTGCTGGGTCACCGCCGGGGCGAACCGCGAGGAGCCTGCGGAGCGGAGAAAACAGAGCTGCGGGCCGGGCCCGGGGTGCTCCCGCGGCGCGTCCCTCGCCCGCCCGCCCGCCCGCACTTACCGAGGCTGAAGGGGCGGCGGGCGCAGGGCGGGGGCAGCGCTGNCCGGAGAGGGACGGTGAGGGACTCAGTCCCGCAATCGATTGGGTTGGAAAAGGCTGCTGGGGCCATCGGGTCCAACCTGTGGCCGAAAACCACCGTGTCAACCAGACCGTGCCAGTCTTTCCTTGAACGCCTTCAGGGATGGTGACTCCACCACCTCCCTGGGCAGCCCATTCCAATGCCTAATCACCCTTTCTGTGAAGACATTCCTCCTAATGGTCAACTTAAACCTCCCCGGGCGCAGCTTAAGGCCATTTCCTCGTGTCCTGTCATTTGTTACCTGGGAGCAGAGCCCGACCCATGCCTGGCTGCATTCTCCTGTCAAGGAGCTGTAGAGAGAGATAAGGTGCGCCCTGAGCCTCCAGGCTGAACACCCCCAGCTCCCTCAACAGCTTCTCGTAAGAGTTGTGCTCCAGACACTTTCCCAGTTCTGTTGCCCTTCTCTGGACCTGCTCCAGCACCTCAATGTCCTTCCTGAACGGAGGGGACAGAACTGGACACAGCACAGGATGTATGGCCGAGTGTCCCCCGCGCTGTGCCCGGGCTGAGCTCGTCGGCCCCAGCCTCGCAGGAGTGGGTGCTGTTTGCTGTGGACCTGGCTTTGGTGTGTGCTGATACAGGCCAGCTTGTGCTCAGAAACCTTCCAGATTCACACTGACAAATGCAGTTGGCTCTGACTTTACTGAACTCGCTTGGATTATAGTTACAGAATCACAGAATATTCTGAGTTGGAAGGTAACCGCAAGAATCATCCCACAAACGCTCCCTGGGCTCTATCAGGCTCGGTGCTGCGACCACTTCCCTGGCAAACCCATTCCAGTGCCCAACCACCGTCTGGGTGAAGAATCTTTTTCTAAAATCCAACCTGACCCTCCCCTGACACAACTTCAGGCCATTCCCTCGGGTCCTCTCACTGGTCACCATAGATAAGAGATCAGTATCTGTTCCTCCTCTTTCCCTCACGAGGAAGTTGTATCTGCAATGAGGTTTCTGCTCAGTCTCCTCTTCACCAGCTGAACAGACCAAGTGACCTCATTTGCTCCCCTTCACCATCTTCATGGCTCCTAGCTTCTTTCTGTGTGTTCCTTCTTCTAAACAGTTCAACCAAGTTGAACCCAGTTTCCCTTCNAAGAATCTTTTTCTAAAATCCAACCTGACCCTCCCCTGACACAACTTCAGGCCATTCCCTCGGGTCCTCTCACTGGTCACCATAGATAAGAGATCAGTATCTGTTCCTCCTCTTTCCCTCACGAGGAAGTTGTATCTGCAATGAGGTTTCTGCTCAGTCTCCTCTTCACCAGCTGAACAGACCAAGTGACCTCATTTGCTCCCCTTCACCATCTTCATGGCTCCTAGCTTCTTTCTGTGTGTTCCTTCTTCTAAACAGTTCAACCAAGTTGAACCCAGTTTCCCTTCCGGGTTTTAGTAATTTCTGGTTTAAAAAATTTGTTAATATCCACAGCTTTTTCGAAAGGGTGAACCTTGTGAACTAGAGAAAAGTCGGGCTCTGCTGGAAGGATAAGCTCAGCCGTCAGCATCTGGGACCAAAGCCAAAGGCACCTAGAACAATGTCAGGCACATCCCAGGCTCAATGAATGCTAAATCTGTACTTGTGAACTTATTCCTGGTACAGATCCATCTGAGTGGTCCAGTTACCTCTGGAATAGTGAAGTCTCTGAGCCTTCAAAAGAGGGAGGGTTGTGTTCAACCTGCCTGTTAGGGCTGTCACTAGCTGGTGTTTGGACACCCAGCTGTTTGGACAGCCCAGGAGCTGTCCAAAAGTTCACTAAGACCTTTCTAAGCATTTAACATCAAGGCCGGTTTCAGTTGCTGATACCTTTCTGTGGCACTCCTGAATTTATTAATCCAGATGTAGTCAATGACAGGTGGAAATGGGGCTCTGATAATCTTCTCCAAAAAAAATTAATTCCAGCAGAGCAGCCAGAATACTGTTATCTACTCACACGTGCACAGAGATACTGCATGGCTGGCTGGTCTTGTGGTGAAGATGGAGGTACCCAAAAGGAGATGATGAAGATGGAGGTGTTCTGCACAAGGGTACAAGAGATGAGATGTTCTTATAGTCAGGGTGAGGCGAGAGGGAAGAAAATGTGGACACTACAGGATGCAGATGCCCCACTGTGGAGTGCACCTGTGTAGTAGTATAACTGCTTCCTGCATGCTCCAATTTCCTTGAATTCAAATAGACATCACTGTTGCTTTTGATTTTGAGCCTGTTCCCTTCAGGCTCAACACCTACTGACAAGCCCTGAGTGCACAGGCACAGTGTGGGGTCAGTGAACTACCAAGTTCTGAATTAAGGAACCTTATAAACCCCTTGTTTCTCATTAGCCCTTCATTAAGGGACACCTGGAGGTGTGTGAGAGGGAAGTTCAGTTTTGACTCTTGCTGATGAACCAGGGCTGCTGGAAAGTGCCACCTGGATGGGGACTGCTGGGAAGGTCACTGGCTGAGCAAGGGGGGTTGTCTGGCAGAGCTACTCAGATTATTTGCATGTCTGTTGCCTAAAATTGTGGGGCATTCTTGCTTAAAACTCCCTCAAAACGTAAAGGTGGAAGTGAATAAACTATTTGTACATTAGAAAGTGTGTCAGGTAGAGTGTAGGTGAGCTGTGCCATAGTCTGCAGCCTTGGACCTGGAGTGGGAGGGAGTGGTTGTGGAGAGTCGTGGCCGGGGTAGAGGTGCGGGAGATCTTTGTGCCGCTGCTGAGGGCTGCGAGTGGAGCAGCGAGCAGTGAAGCTGAGCTGGGACACCTGTGGAGCAGTGCCAGTAGGCAGAGAGCAGCAAAGCCATCAGCCATTACTTGGGGCGATTCCTTTCAGAGCAGAGCAGGATGGCATGGCTGAGTTCGTGTCTGCAACCTGGCACATGCCTTCAGAGGGAGGGACGTGCTCGCCCAGGCGAGTCCCCTGGGGCTGGGCAGGGAATTGTGTGCCCAGGGACGGCTGGGTTCCTTTCCCTCGGCTGGGGGAGCTGCATTGTGGCAGCCAGAAAAGGGCTGTTGCTCGGATTTCCTGAGGATGGCTGTCTCATCCACAGATGATTATTCACAACTTCGAAGTTGATGTATTCTAAACCGATGTCCTTCCCCCCTCCCCGGAAAGTTGTATTTGTTTAACACTCTTTGTTTAAACTCTTGGCTTGCGGGTGGGGAAATGTTGCTCATGCTTTGTTATGGAGGTAGTGTAATTCAGCTTCTCAGACCTCTGTGCAAAAGCTTGAACTACTGCCATTTAACAGGGGGGTATTTTCCATTTTGCTGTTTACTGAGCATCCCTACAAACAGCAGATGGACCTTATCACTGCCGAAGTGCACCTGGTAAAAGTTGTTCCTTTTCCCTCAGCTCTGGCACAGGCCAGAGCACTGCTAAACCTGGTTCTTATTGACATCCAAAGCTCAAAATAAGTCTACCGAGATATACCATATGCACATCTTTTTCCAGATCTTGTTGGTTGTCTCCTTTGCTGTCTTTAAGCCTGATTCACTTTGAGACATCTGAAGTTAGTGAAAGACTCCCTGGGGATTTCAGAAGACTTTAAGGAGAAGTTGGTATACACAGTACAGAGTAGTGCATAAAGCACTTGAACAGATAGTGGGAGATGTAAATGTTCTTTTTGGTTAGGATACTTATCTGCCTGCTCCCATTTTGTGCCTCTCTTTTCCTATCTGGGAATACTTAACTATGTCTTTCCGGTGAAAAACTTCAAGATCGGTTGATAAGAAGTACTAGATAATGATTGTGTGTTGTTTCCATTATTGTTTTGTAAGAGTTAGATCTTAAAGAGCTCTTTGAAAGATCGTCATTAACACGATAAGATTTTAGGGAAAAAGTAGCTGCTTCTCTCCAAACTTGATGAAAGGGATAAACAAATCCCAAATCAGAACTGCTGCTGTGGATCACTGAGTGGCAAATTCTGTGCAGATTATGGGATGTGTATGTCTGCTTGTTTAAAAATAAAACCTGCTCATCTTCTAGAAGGTTATTTTATTCCATGTGCTCAAATGCTGTAACAATCATTTGTCCTCTACCTTGAGGAAAGAGATAACTGAAAAAAAGGTTGGGAAGTGGAAAAAACCAACAGAGGCGTAAACACTTTTATCTAAACCAAGGCAAAAAGTTTGGCTTAGGCAACACGATGCATCACCCCGTGACTGTTGGTAGATGGCAGCCTCTGTCCTCGCACACAGGGGCGCTGGAAAATATTCCAGCTGCCTGCAAATGCTCTCACAGGCCTGTGTGCTCCCACCTGCTGATACCCAAGCCCAGCAGGAGGAGAAAGAATTTGCCCGTTCGTAGCAATAAGTTTCAGAAGCAATTCCGAACACAATCCAGCTTAGAGCTAACCATGAACGGGCTTTACTGCATTAATTGAGGGTTATAACATGGATTTAGGAGATAGCTGCTGTTAGGGTATGTTTCCAATCGATAAATGTAGGCAAAAGCCTTGCTGACATCTGGTTCACCGGGGGTCTTATCCTGACATTTCAAGCAGGTTGTGCCGAGGCCAAGTGGTTTTTCTCTGGTGGCAGGATAAAACTGGGTGTGTTGCTGCTGTGTTTCTGGCTGGAGCTGTGCGAGCCCACCCTGCCGATGACTCATCCTTAGAGTGGCTCAGAATATCACACTGTGCCTTGCTGCCTCCCTGTTCCTGTTACACTGATGCATTTGGGGCTCGCTTGGTGTTGGCGTTTCATTTACAAACCTCGCTTTTCCCATAAAGGAAAGATGGCTGCCAGCCCTGCTTTATCCTGATGTTCTGCACTTTTAGGTTTTTAGGAGCCTCTCCTGAATGACTTCAGATGGAAATTTAGAAGCAGAGCAACCAAACATATTAAGCACCTTAGAAAGGACATTTTTCAGAACGTGGATGTTTTTTTGGTAACCTGTCTTTTTTTTTCCCTTCCAAAATTGGCTGCTTCTGCATATGATTCAGACTAAATTTTCCTTTTTCTCTCAGCAAGTGTTGAATCAGGATCTTTAAGCCAGCAAAAAAGACCTGTGTTCTTTCCCTGCCACCCTGTCTTTGAGTCCATGCATTTCGGCACCATTTTACAAGAGTGAATAGAGTCAGATAAGCAGTGGAACAGATTTACAGGTCTCCTGTTTCCTTCTCCCTCACTCACAGAGAACCTGACTGTTCCATTAAATCACGTGTGGACATAGCTTGAAATTAAAGGACAAGAGAAAACAGAAATAAATAAATCTACCTCTTCCTAAATTTTTTTGGTTGTTTTTGTGAACCAGATATTCCAGGTGACATGAGAATGAAGGCTTAAAAAATGCAGCAGAAAAGAGAGATGCAGTGAAGACTGATTATCTTGATTTTGTTTTTCAAGCTAGTTGCTAGTGAGTGCTGGTGAACACACCTCCCTCCATGTCCTAGTGCACCACATCGACTCAGATTTAATACAAACAGGTTTTATTTTGTTAATTATTGTAATAATCATGAAGAAAACCCTCTCTAATGTTCTTCCCAGTAAGCCTGGAGTCAGAATTGCTGCTCTCCATGTAGATGTATAATTAAGACACACATATTATTGCAGACCATCAGCAGCCTGGTAGCCGAGCTCAGATCTCCACTCCCTGCACTCAGCCACATTTATGTGATTGCTTCTAGTCCAGTTCAATGCAAAGTCCACCAGCTCGGCTGGAATAGCCCCTCTGGCAGCAGCACACGCACTGCTTGCTGGCTGTTCCTGTTTCTGTGGGAATTCTGTAAGTGTGCCTTTGGTTGCCAGGATCGTGGAGAGTGTCGGAGCTGCGCCGCTCATGAACACTAGGTAGCTCCGCGGGATTTTCCAGCTCCGTATAGATCTGTCGTAACTCTTGTGATAAATATGTTTACCCTTTCAAGAATTAAATATTTGAAAGTATACAGGACAATATCAGCATGCTGGAGTCATACTTTTGTCCCACAGGGCAACACTGTGGATGACTCCATGTATCTAGAGGTACATATAGATGTTAGATAAGAGGAGCAGTAGAGCTGTTGGGTGCACGTGCTGATTTCCAGTGCAACTCAAACTTGAGACCGTCAAGATCTGCCCTCTTCATTCAGGCAGCTCTATAAAAATAACTCACCAAACACAGCCAGTGCTCCCTGTGGAGTGTCCCGTGAAGGTAAATCTCTTCCCACCGGACAGCCCCATCCTGAGATGTAGCAGGCACAGCAATATCCCCCTGCTGCTGCAGTGAGTGGTGCTTCACAAAATGGGCACTTAGACACATGCCTTCATTTTTCCTTTGGAGACAGGAGTTGCTTGAAGTATTAAAAACATTCTGTATAATAAAAATCCTAACTGTGTCTTCCACCATCAGCCATGTTGTGCTGTTGGTGTTGTCCTTATGATGACCATTAGTGGGAGGCTGGGCAGGGATATGAAATGCACTTAGAACTGAGCATAATCTGCTCTGTTTACAAGCCAACATCAGTGCTTGCACAGAAGAGTTCAAACAACAAGCAGGGCAGATGCTCCTTAGGAGCCTCATCTCTGTGCTAAGGCTCTGGTTTCCAGGAAGCAATTTCTCCCTCAAGAATTATTTAATCAGAGAAAAATCTTCCGGTACTTACAGACACAACTGCTGCTGTATAGAACTTGGTATTACAAAGAAAGTAACCACAACATGGAATGGCTCTGGAGGCTGAAGAGTTTTCTGAAGTGATAGGAGAGAGGCTGTGGAAGATTGTACCTATGTACAGTGCAACCTGCTATGCACAATAAGTTTCAAAGGTCAAGCCTTTGACACTTAATCAGCTACAGAAGGCATTTATTACAGCAATTTTACCCCCAAGGTAGTATTCATTAAATGCATTTCTCATTTATTTCCTATGTTCAGAAAATGTGTCCTAGGCAGTCTGCAACTGTGCTGTTGCAGGTCATTTCTGTGTGGCTGTGGAAAGAATTAAATTGGCACAATAAAAAAAAAGAAGAAAAAAAAGTAGTGTCTATGCTCCACTTACAAGAAGGTGCAGGTTAATTTGATTTGCTTCATGTGGATTTAATCAATGCAAATACAGATGGGAGAAGAGTGTCAGTGGGTGTAATGGGTCGTTTTTATTCCTCTTTCATTGCTTGACCTGCTGAATCGATCTACCCCGTTGCTAGGAAAATCAGAATCATGCTGACACGAGCATCTGTCCCATGTAGACAGAAGAGAATTTATGGTGTAATCTAGCTCTTAAAATTCACAAACTTTCCACAAGTGGCTGATGCCTCACACAGTTGCTTATAAGGGTGAAAACAATGATGTGGCAGAAGAGATGGGATTCCCTCGGGTGCTTCCTTGGGGGCCTTTTGAGATCCCGAGAAAGGCGAGCAGCCCCGGTCCGAGAAGGACGGGGGGGGGAAAGAAATCTGCCGGGTGTCAGCGACCCCGTCCCATGGGTGTGGGCACCTGCGGGGCGGTGAGGAGCACAAAGACCCGGGCCAGGGAGCCCTGGGGACCGCGGGCAGGGCAGGGGGAGCCCCGGGCAGCGGGATGGAGCGCGGCATCAGGGCTGCGCCGGAGCCGGGACCGCGGGAGCCCCGCGCACCGCCCCGCGCATCCCCAGCGCCGAACACCCACCCCCGCAACTCGGGACGCTCCGGCCGGCC